>BQNB010012853.1:3051-42054 GCA_026074375.1 Tanacetum coccineum
TCTCTTAATTATCTGATGGCTGACAAATATGATAGGTGGCATTCTTTTTTTGACTTGATAACAATATACGAGTACTAGTTTCATAGCTCCATGATATTTCTTGGTAAGAATATAAACTTTGCAAAAAAGGAAACCGTAAATTTATAACAATGCGGGATGATATGTGCCGAGCAAACATGTTGAATAAAAAACTCAAGTCAAGTCATTTGCATCACAAAAAAGGTAACATATCACATAGTTACAAAAAGTTTAGATATTTAAAGCCTATGAAGCATTTCTTGCAACAACAACACTATCAGAAAGAGCATATATATTGGGCCATAAGCATGAAGAAACCAATCATATACCCTAGTGGCTCATGCCTGCGTATATCCGTATATTAGTCCTCGAAGAAAAATCTCATTACACTACATGGTCTTGTAATAAAACAATTGTTGTTAGACTAATGATTTCACCTTTGGGTCAGTGGATACCGGCCCTTTCTTCATGAATCCAATATATTTTTGAATGTGATGACGTTCTTCATGCATCCAATCATGTACCATAGCTTACTTAGCTTTACCAATGACGAACCTAAAGGCATCATATTCCTTAACATCTTTCCTTAGCTTTGCCAGTTTTGATTAATCAGGGGTTTTACCAATGACGAACCTAAAGGCCAGGCTTGTGGAATCTTCCAATCTACATAACATTCCATTAAAGTAATAGTAAACTTTCGTGAAACACATAAAATATTAGATAGATATACATTCCATATGATAAAGTACGCAACAGGTACAAAAAAGGTGAAGCACTAATATTGTGGAAACCTGACAATATAGATATCATTGTTATCATGCTTGGCCACTTTACTCCAAATATGAATCATCAACTGAACGAAGATATTCACAAAGGACGAGTTATGATTTTACATGCTATATTAAGATAAGATTGCATAACTTAATTACCTGGTTCTTGAGTAAGGGACTTTCATTATATTTTTAGTCCGGGTATTTTACATCATCACATGATATCACATGCCCAACCACATATACAACCATTAGGGGGATGTTTGGGACAACATATTTTCAACTTTTGCTTACAAAAAAAGTAATTATTTTAGCTCAAACGAAACTTATTTCTCCATACACACACTCAAATGTGCTTACTATGTTAAAATGATACAATAAGCTACTTAGAAGTTCAAAAACACAATCCAAAGCACCATTAGTTATATCACAATGCACACAAAGTAAAAGTCCCAATATAATGTCTATATGGAGTATAACACTTATCAAACACCAAATAACACAAGTAATAACTTTTCAATCGTGTAATGCTTTATTGATAAGAATCAAAGTATTACAATGTGCTATGGATCGCACAAGTTGAATGACAATGTATGATTACCCTTGAACAAGTAAACTTGATTAATGAATCAAGTTTACAAGCGAACTTATCTGGACAGCTGATTGAGACAGCTGACCTCTGTTGAGTTCGAAAGGGATGTTAGTATTGCTATAATAACAACAACAAATTAAAGAGATAACATGTATCCCTCATGACATTCCCGATTTTTATTCCAATTACGAGGTTGCGTGCCTAGGTGGGGGGTAGTTTCAAAGTGTCTAAGGAATATGTGGAGGGAATGTACAAGGTATTTATGCTCATCCATTCTTGGAACAACACCTGCCATTACTTTTGTGAATAGTTCTGCACAATTTCACTATCTGGATAACAATTCGTACTTGGTACAGGATTGAACTCATAATCACCTTTTGTCCGCCTTTTATGAGATACTTGATTTTCCTGCCTATTCTGCAGATCTGAGCATCTTAAGCTAGCTTGTTTCCTTCTTCCTAGGGTAATAGTAGTGTTTGAGTATTGCCACCTCGGAATATCCTTAGAAAACTCAGGTATTCCTTCTACATAACAGTGATATCCCATCCAAAGCGGACAAGTATGTCTTCAAGGGATCTTTGACTTCCTTGACGATGTCTACCTGAATACGTCTGATGTTGCTATGTGAGGCCTTTGCTCTCAGAGATTCCTTTCACTGTCAATTGATGCTTTGCATCTGCGTGAACTACATTTGCCTCTGAGTCACACCACTCAGTGGTTCTTCCAATTACTTATCCTACTTCTGTTTAAATCTAGGAAAAGATCATTGGGCTCTGAATTAGCCCAACAATCTCCCCTTTTGATATAATTATGCCTACGTTAATAAATTTAGGTGAGTGAGGAAACAGATTCTTCCTTATACAGTAATTAAACAGTTAATTTAAACAAAAAAATAACTTTATTGATTCATTTACATAAATGTTGGCCCATGCCATTCTAGGTTATCCTTTACCAATTTATCTAGCTTTAGTTACATCTTCCTTTAATCTATTCCATACTACTTTAATTGTTACACTTCTCAGCATCTGGCGTATCTTGATGATGTGCTAGAAGTCTGATCTACATTGTGTTGTGGTGGCAGATGGGTTCTGTCACTCTTGGAAGACAGGTCAAAGGTCCCATTGTAGAAGAAGAGCCTCTTTGGTTCTTGATGACGACCTTTACCTACCTTATTCACCTGGGTAGGAGGAGCTAGGTTCCTCTTCATTTCTTTCCACCACTATGTTTTCTTTGACAAAAAACTTGTTTGTAAGTATTTTAAGACTTTTTTTCTTCTTGTCTTAAGAAGGTTTTCTAAAGTGTGCAAGGTAAGGTTGGTGGTGGATGTCCTTGTTGCTCTTGCTGAGTTTTAAGTACATATTCTCAAATTTGGCTCTGTGTCTGTGTAAGGTTATACAGTTCGTCATTTTTGATTTAACTTTGTGTCTTGGAGGCCTAGAGAGTGATACTTCAAGCCATTCACTGAATCCTTGGTCTTTATCTAAACCTTTCAGGTTACAGCGGAGGTTGAAGTGGGTCATTGGCTCGAAGTGGTCCTCGTGGTTGGTGGCCGATGGAAGATGGTGTTTTGGAGCTTGAGTGTTTTGTGTATCAGCAGCTGATTCATCCCTTATGAGTGCTTGATGATTGTAGTCATAAACATCTTTTTCCTTTAGGCCTCGATTGCTCAACCATCGCCATCTTCTGAGTCTGAGCCTTGATAGTAGCAGGGTTTAAGATTTTCTTCAAGGATTTCTCAGACTTCTCTTTCTCAGCCTTGAGATAAGCTAATCTTTTCATCTCCTTATGTTGAGCCATGACATCCTCCTGAGTCAGTTGTCCCTCAGGAATGACAAAAGACTTGAAGCTTAGTATTTTGAGAGCTGAACCTCCTTCTTTCATAAAGGGCATGATGTCCTTTATTAGATCTTCTGTTGCAATACCTTTCCCTTTCTGTTCATTTCTAGGAGGAGTTGGCTCTCTTGGAAGAGAAGGAGAGAAGATGGATGAAGTGGTGTTGGTAAGATGCTCAGTGAATTGATCCATTGTCATTTTGTTAGCATCAGGCTTTTGGAGGAGTTCAGGCATGATAGAATTCAGAGGAGTTTGTGATGGAATTGCTGATGATGTTGGAATTATGAACTTTAGCTTCTTGACGGGAGGTTCATCATTAGTGTCTTTCTCTCCTAAACTCTTTTCCTCTAAGGTATGAAGAACCAGAGCCTTTTCTTCATTGATAGGGGGAGCATGTTATGCATTTGGTATAACTTGAGCTGATGATTGCTCCCCCTGATCAATAGCTGTAGTGGTGGCCCCTGATTCTTGCTCCCCCTTAGATTGATCAGGGCGTAGAGCATCTTTTTCTTTAGCTAAATATTCAGGGTTGTTTTTCTCCCACTTCTCCCCCTCAGTATTAGCCTTTTTAAAGACTTCTGCTGCTTCGAGGAGGGAAAACATGTCCTTAAACATGAGCCTGAGATCCTAAACATGTTGGGAGTTTGTGTCCACAGTGGATGTACAAAAATAAAGCTTGTCTCGAACTTCTTTCATCCCTTTTTGGACATTCAGTCTGATGGATTTATGCAGATTGGTTTTAATGCTCTTGCTCAGCTGCTCCTGAAGATTATGAAATATGCGGCTCTCTATTTTGTTGAAGGCATTAAACTCTTTGTACATTGGTTTCAGAAGAATGTTAGGTAACTAATCTTGTAAGTTCTTCTGAACCTGTGCCTCAATCTGAGGTAACTCCTCTGCAATGGATTTCGAAACAAAATTTTTGATGGAGTCCTTAATCAACTGAGGAAGAGTATCTTTCAGAGCATCTGAGAGTAGACCAGGCAGATGTTCTTTAAGAGTGTCAGCAATAATTAAGGGCATAAAGGACTGAATGGAAACAGATACTTGCTTGGTTATGTTGGACTTTAGCCGATTAACCTTCTTGTTGAGTAAGCACGACTCTTTATGAAGATGACCAAGGGGGTCTGACTGAGCTGGATTATCAGCGGAAGCATGTAAGGTTTTAGTACATGCATCAGAGATATGATCAGAAGAGTCTTATGAGTAAAAACCAGTCAGAGAGGCCAGATCATCATCAGGCATGGAACAAAGTCCAGAGTCAGAGGCATCTCCTTCATCATCTTTAGGAGTTATATCAATAACATCATGATCATCTGAAACACTCCTTTGTGATCCTTGATGAATGAGCAGTGAACCAGAGACAACAGTACCCTGAAAGGACTTGATTATTTTGATCTATGATTCATTGTCATAGGGACTTTCAGCCTTTTCAGCATCCTTATTCCTCTGATCAATCTCATCCATGATCTGATCAAAAGTAACATCCTCCATAGGATCCAACTCAGACTCCTTCACCTCTTGATTTTTTTGGTCTTGTACCTGCATAAATTTGTTAGTTGAAAGGGTGAATTTGTAATGAAGTGAAGGATCACCGTTCGCTGCCCCTAAGAAGACTGGGTGTGATTATCCAGTCCCTTCAAAGTCTCAGACTTTAGAACTCTTTTGATTATGAGTTTGTAATATAGGGAAGGGTCATCATTCGCTGCCCCTGAGAAGACTAGGGGTGATTATTTAGTCCCCTCAAAAGTGTAAAACTTTTGGGACTCCTTTCAGTTGTGAGTTTATAATATGGGGAAGTATCGCCATTCGCTGCCCCTAAGAAGACTAGGTATGATTATCCAGTCCCCTCAAAAGTCTAAGACTTTGAGACTCTTTTCATTGGTTAAGGGACCCCTGAGTCTGAGTGAGGTTCAGGTCATACAGGGGTCGACTTTCATGCACATATGGGTTAATCCAGCAAAGTCTAGAGTTTTCAGAGTCAAACATCATGCGGTATTAGCCATTCAGTATCATACCCTGAGTGTAGACATAGAGTGTACAAAATATTTAGAATATAAGTGCTAACTCTGACTCTTTATTGGGTCGGGGGTAGCCCTTAACTTCACCACTCCCTCCTAGAGAAGTTTGAGAGTGGTTACTTGCAGTGCCCCTTATATTTAACATACTGTTACCTTTTCGGCATCAGCGGCTAAAGGCTGGTTTCCTTGATCCTGTGCCAACTCGGAGGCTACTAGACTCCTGGTGTCGTCAGCGGTTGCCACTGTGACCTTAGCGTGCTGAGTCTCAGCGACTGCTTTCTTTGGTAGAATGACCCTGACCTTATATGGAGACTCTGGTTTGGAAGAAGGTGGGATTTTCTTCTTCTTTGTCATCAGGTCAGTTGGTGCTTTGGGCTGAGTGACAGGCTGCACAGAGGCCCTAGACAAGGACTTATCAGTTGTGTCATCAACATTTACCTCCCCAGAGGGAGGGATCAAAGACTGTTCAGGCTCTTTAGAAAGTTTAGCTACTTTTAGCATGTGTGAAGTTAAAGGAACTTCATATGCTAATGGCTTTTAAAAAGAAGCAGCTGATATGGTGTGGGGTTTTACAAAAGTGAGATCATTGCTGATATACTTTTCTCCAAGAAATTTTTCAAAAATCAGGGATAAAAATCTTGTATAGCAAATATTTGATTCCCTGTTCTTCTTCCCATTTTGAAGCTTATGAATCAGGTCTGAGAAAATAATCGCCCCAATGTCAATTTCCAACCCCCAGATAAGACAATATGCAATGGTCTGCTGATTAAGATTCATTTGGTCATGTGATCCCTGCATTCCACCCAAAAACTTGACAATATACTGCATGAAAAGTCTCCAAATAGGTGTAAAATACTTTATCTTCAGGGGTGAAGAATTAACAAGGACAATGGATGAAAGGGTTGGTTTATCCTTGTCAATTAAACCCAAGCTCACCAGCCCGGCCCTTACGGTCTCTTTGGGAGCTAAAGGAACAACATCCTTACAAATAGGTAGGCCAATGGCAGATATGAACTTATCTTGAGTAAAGGTCAGGGATTTGTCACACCATGAGAGTGAGAAGGTAATAGTCTTGGTCGCCTCATCTACCTTCGCAGTATACCAAAACTCCTTAAGGTATTCAACATAGATTACAGAGGGTTGAAGGGTTAGGGCTTTACTGATGCAACAGTTTGAGAGAAAACTGAGCATGGGTCGGTAGAACTCGTTTAGGTGCTCAAGAAGAGCAACTGCATTATTAAAGGAAATGATACCATCCTCACACTTGAAATTGACCTTTGAAGATGGTGGAAGTTTTTGTGATTGTTGGGAAGAGGTTGATTCTGAATCCATTTGATTATTTGTTAAAAAACTTTGCTTCAACTTTTAGATGAAAGGTTTTGTAAGAGATGATGAAAATGGTGATTTAGGGTTTTGAGTGAATGAGAAAATGATGTGTGTGTAAAAGGTGAGAAGTTTATATCATAAAACAATTTTATAAATTTGAAAATAAAAATGATTTGAGTTCCGCATTAAATGCGAGTGGTAAAACTGTCACAAAACATGGGTCCCCATGACCTTTCGAGTACTGTTATTTCCACATTTTTTGAGAAAGTTGGTAGAGACCTTTTGAGTAAATCTTTAATTAAATATTGATAATGTTTGTCTTTCAACTTGGTAGTTACATTTAAGGTATCTTAAAACATTTAATATTCAAATCAGAGGATCACTTAAAGTCTTTTTCTTATCAGAGACCTGTTTTTCAATATTGAGCATACCCAACTCAGCTACCAGTCTAGTAAAGCTAGGCTCAGCTAGAGGCTTGGTAAAAATATCAGCTAGTTTCAAATTAGTGGGTACAAAATAAAGCTCAATATCACCTTTTAAAATGTGGTCTCTGATGAAGTGATACCTGATGTCAATATATTTTGTCCTAGAATGCAACACTGGATTGTTTGATATGGCAATGGCACTTGTATTATCACAAAATATAGGCACCGTATCATAAAGAACATCATAGTCAGCCAGCTGACTCTTGATCCAGATGACTGGAGCACAACACCCAGCTTCAGCTACCTACTCAGCTTCAGCTGATGACATTCCCACAGAGCTTTGCTTCTTTGCACTCCAACATACTAACTTTCTATCAAGTATTTGACAGCCTCCTGAGGTACTCTTTCTATCCAGGTTGCATTCAGCATAGTCTGAGTCAGAGTATGCTTTTAGATCAAAGCCTGATCCTTTTGGATACCAGAGGCCAAGATTTGGAGTTCCTTTGAGATACCTAAAAATTCTTTTTACAACAACAAGGTGGGATTCCTTAGGGTTAACTTGGTACCTAGCACAGAGACATGTGGAGAATTGGATATCAGGTCTGCTAGCTGTGAGGTACATCAGTGACCCTATCATGCCTCTGAACAATGTCTCATTAACAGAGACCCCTGACTCATCAGGGCTAAATTGTTGGAGGGAAGCATAGGGCATTTCACTGAGGCACTATCAGCTAGATCATACTTTTTGAGTAAATCTTTAACATATTTTTCTTGAGAAGTAGAGATTCCTTTGAAATCTTGTTTTATTTAAAAACCCAGAAAATAAGTTAATTCTCCGATCATACTTATTTCATACTTTTTGGTCATTAGTTTCCCAAATTGCTTACTAAGCTTAGCACTTGTTGACCTAAAAATGATATCATCCATATATATCTGTACAATTATAACATCACTCTTAGTTTTATAAGTAAAAAGAGTGTTGTCAATGGTACCTCTGACAAACTTGTGCTGAATAAGAAATTTTGAGAGATTTCCATACCATGCTCTGGGGGCTTGCTTTAGCCCATAGAGAGCTTTGTCCAACTTACAAACATGATTGGGAAATTCACTGCTTTCAAACCCAGGAGGTTATTAAACATACACCTCCTTTGAGATTTTCCCATTCAAGAATGCACTCTTCACATCCATCTGATATACCATAAAACCCATATAGGCTGCATAAGCAAGAAAGATCCTGATGGCTTCTAGTCTTGCAACAGGTGCAAATGTTTCTTCATAATCAATCCATTCCTGCTGATTATACCCCTGAGCATCCAACTTTGCTTTGTTCTTAATGACAACCCCATTTTCATCCATCTTGTTTTTTCAGATCCATTTGGTCCCAATTATGGTTTTACCATGAGCTTTAGGGACCAAGGTTTAGACCTTGTTTTTTTCAAATTGAGTCAGCTCTTCTTGCATTGCAATAATCCATCCTTCTTCTTCTAGAGCTTCAGTAAGCTTCTTTGGTTCCATTTCAAAGAGAAAGTTAACATATAGCTGATGCAGCTTTTGAGTCTCTGACCCTACTTCTTATGGTGATACCAGCAAGTGGTTCACCAATAATGTTAACTAATTCAATGTGATTTTCTCTTGACCATCTGTCTTGAGGAACTGGAGGTTGAAGGATGCCTTCAGCTGAGGGAGAAATGATTCGTGAAGGTTGAACATCACTTATTGGTTCACTTAAGACTATGTCCTGACACTCGGCTGAATCAAGGTTATCAGTTGATTCAAGATGGTCAGCTGATTCAAGTTGATTATGATCACTGAGAGCTGGATGATCATCAACATCCGTAAACTCAGGTGGATCTTTAGGGGTGACAGAGATCTAAAGAATAGGTGTTTCAGAGGGTGTGGTGTTTTCATATGCAGGAATGTTGGGAAAGTACTTAGTATTTCTAGGGCACTGAGTAGCTTCACTCTTTGGTTCAAGGAATTCATCATCTGGAAAGGTTCTGTTTTCATTGAAGTTGATTCCATCACCTTCTGTGTTGGATTGAAAAATGGCTTCATCATCTTCGCTGAATGTAACATGTACTGTTTCTTCCATTTCTTGTCTTCTGATGTTAAACACCCTAAAAGCTTTAGCCACAGTAGAGTAGCCAAGAAAGAATCCATCATCAACTTTTTCATCAAATTTTCCCAAATGGTCCCTATGATTGTGAATATGAATAGGACACCCAAACACATAGAAATAGCTGATATCAGGAGATCTTCCTCTGAACACATCATATGATGTCTTCCCATGCCGTTTTATAATGATGGATCTGTTTTGAGTAAAACAAACAGTATTGACAGCCCCTCCCCATAATTGTTTAGGGAGTTTTGCACTATTTAGCATAGTTCTGGCTGCTTTAATCAGTGTTATGTTTCTTCTTTCAGCGACACCATTTTGTTCAGGGGTACAGGGAGAAGAGAAGTTCTGAGATATACCCTTTTCATCATAGAATTCTTCCAGCTTGTGGTTTCTGAACTCTGTTCCATTATCACTTCTCAGCTCCTTTACCCTCACTTCATTTAGGTTTTCCATCTTTCTGATGAAAGACATGATACAGTCAGCTGCATCACTCTTTTTCTGGAGGTAAAATACCGAGGTCTACCTTGAGTACTCATCTACAATGACAAGGGTATATTTGTTGTGGCTGATGGTTTGGGGTTTGACATGTCCAAACAAATCCATATGAAGGAGATGTAAGGACTTGTTGATGGAAAATGATCTCTTTGTTTTAAATGATGCTCTGTGATACTTCCCTTTCTCATAAGCTAAACAATTTTTATCTTTAGAGAAAGTCGGAGAGGGAAGTCCATAGACAAGGTTGTGTTTAGAAAGGTTGTTTATGTTTTTGAAGTTTAGGTGAGATAGTCTCTTATACCAGAGCCAATTAACACTGGGAAAGGCCTTGGCAAAGAAACATGCATTGCTTTCTTTGTTAAAAGATGACATATCAATGACATAGACATCTCTTCTTCTAAGAGCAATGAGGACAACTTCATCATTTTAGTTGTAAATGGTTCCCTGAGTCTTTGTAAATAGAACTTTGTAGTTAGCATCACACAGCTGACTGATGCTGATCAAGTTATGCTTCAGACCATTCACATAAGCAACCCTGGTAAAAGTGATTCCATTACAATTAACTGAGTCATATCCTTCTGTGTCTCCTGAAGAATCATATCCAAAAACCACTTTAGAACCTGACTCCTTTAAATATCTGTGCAGATATTGTTTAATCCATGTCATGTGTCTAAAGCAGCCACTATCTAGATACCATACAGACCTCTTGAGGTAATCCTGCACAGACATTTTCACACAGATTAGTTCTTTTTGTGAACCTACTTTTTAGTAGGTTCTGATTGCCTGTTGGCAATCCTTGGTCTCTTGGAGTTGGGGTGTTTCTTAGGACAGTCAAATGGTTCATGTGCAATACTACCACATACTTCACACCCAGGTTAGAACTCATAGTGGTCAGAGTGATGGTCATTAAATCCATATTTGAAAGGATTTGGAGTCATGGGAGCCTTCTTTGGTGAGGATTTCAGATGAGACTGTGCCTTGAGCTTTCTTAATGTTTTCTTAACAGCAACGTATTCTAAATGCTCTATAGTTAAGTGGTCAGTAGAACCACAAGTAGAGCACTTTGGTTTTGAATAGCAATCATCAGAAAGATGATTTCTTAACCCACATTGCTTACAGGGTTCAAACCAAATCTTTTGTTTGGTAGCTTTAGATTATTAGCGATTAGTTTTATATATGTTTGTTTAGAAATTGCTGGTTAGGATGTTGTGATTAATATGGGGAAGTTGTTGATGGTGATACTAGTTGTTAATTTAGGTTAGTATATTGACTAGATGTAGGTTAGCCGTTTTTGGTAACAGATAGTTTTGCGGATTTGGATGAGGCTTTACCAAAATTTCGTGGACGGTCTGCCTAATCGGTTTTGGCGCCTTATTTTTTAAAGGAAACCCTAACTCAAGGTAGGGTGACTACAAAACACCTAATTTAGCCTAGTGACCCATTAACGGGAGACATCCAAAATACAGTTTACTTAGATTGTTTTTATTCAATTTAATGAGCAAAAGCTGTTGGAAAGAATAGAAACTCTCTAGTAGTCAATCTCTTAACCTAGATTAAAATTGATATACGAAAGTATACTGAGATTTACTCTTATACGAGTTTTAGATCACCAAAATAACTTCTTTATTAATCTTAATATTTTAACCACTGATTCTAGACAAGCATATTCCCTTAGTATTCATTCAAGATCTTTGCCTAATTTTAGTTCCCCTTATTCTAGAGTAATCTGGCTTTAGAATTATTTCCATTTTCTTACTTTTAAAAAATTATTGTCTTTTAAATTTTAATATGAAACAAACAAAAATATACGATAACTAAGCATAAAACAACCAACTTTCAAAGTTATTTTCAAATTCATTCTTCGCCGTGGATACGACTCCAGGAGATTTGATTTTTACCTTTCCTAAGGTATTTATCCTATTTACTTGGGTATAATATTATTACCGACAGTCTACGACGAACCAGAACTGATCACCATTCATACGCATTGTTCAGGAAGTAACTCATAATGCTTCGTATTTTCAATGAAGTAGTGATTGTTCGGGAAGAGTTGGCATTTCCTCATTTATGAAGTGTGCCTCTACAATTCGTCAATTGGAATATGGCACCATTCATGATACTCTAGATGAATATTTGCAAATGGGAGTGAAACCTTGAAGTGATGTTCTCTAAATATTCTGTAAGGCTATTATGGACTTATATAGAGACGAGTTTTTGCCAAGACCTAGTTATAATGATGTCAAAAAACTCTGCTTATCACGAGAACATACATGGGTTTCTTGAGATGCTGGGAAGCATTGATTATAGGGGTTGGTAGGGGGCTAATTAAATGAATATTGAAAGGATTTGTGTGCAAAGAACAAAGTCTCCCACAACTCGTGTTCATAGAAATGCTTAAGGGTTACACTAGTGCATACTAAAAGAGACACGAAAAAGGAAATGCGAAAAGAGTGATGAAATGAAATGGGGATGAAAAGGAAAGGAGAATATGTTAAGATTCTCATATAGGTATAAAATGGCAATTATTCGAGGTGTATATATTTATCTTCGATAAATATATAAGTGAATCAAAGGCAAAACCACAAACGCCAAGGGTTATGGTATTCGGTCGACTCCCCTATAAGGGTAGTGTGACTCTTTCTCAAACTTGTAACCACTTAATGAAAATTACAATGAATCCTTGTCCTTCAAGAATCTTTCTAGGTTTCTCATAAATTCTAAAGGATTTCTAAAGGATCTATAACATTTCTCAAATCCTTAAAAATCTCCCCCATCTTTCCTTTTTTAACTAGTCAGTCGAACAAATGGTTTAAAACCTTAAGTCGACCAATCGACTTCTCACAGCTGTTCCACAAGCCGACTTCCATTCGACTTGTTACCCAATTCATAGTCTCTTAAATTGCATTGTTCGTAGCTCTAAACCTATATGTGCAGTATCAGTGGATACCTAATGTAACCGACGTGGTAATTCTCCCCCGAAACCCTGATCGGTCGACTAAACGAGCATCAAGAAGAATAAGGCAATTTTAAGAAGCTTACATGTAACAACCTATAAAATTCAGATCATTATTGTCACACCCCGCCAAGGCGGAAACACGAGGCGTAACGTCATGGATATCATCACAACACAATGGTGTCAACAATAGAGAAACACTAAAATGCATAACTAAGTCATAAAGACACAATGTGTCATGACAATATCGAAAACCAAATGAACGTCATCTTGTATTAATGAAACACGGTTTCACCAATACAAGAACAATACTTCATGAACCTAATAAAATCAAATAACATTCAACAAAATCCAGGCGATAAACATAAACAAACTCAGGAGCGAACTCCAATGCAATCCTAGCGGTCACTCTAGCCACTTCTCTTAACCTCAATATTCTCACGAAGCTCACCTGAAAATGATGCTTAAAAACGTCAACACAATGGTTGGTGAGAGTCATAGGGTTAAGACACATAACAAAATCTTACAAAACAATTGATGCGATTAGTAAAACAATTCAAAACAACACACATGATACCACAGTCCACTGGTCTATCATTCCATACTCACAATAGGGTCATGGGTAGCTCACTACCCTCCGATTCGGAACACAAAGTCAGTAGGTATTATTTCAACCCTTCAGTTGGATTTGTTTGTGGTAAGCACCAATCTCAACCGAACTAACATACTTCACAATAACAATAATAATAATAATAATAACTCCAATTGATCACCAAGCATTGGAGCATACCACATAAACGACTCCAATTGATCACAAAGTCATGGAGAATACCACATAACATACAAACACATAATCACAGCAACTAAAACATTTAAACTCATAGCATCATTTTCACCCCAAGAAAACATAAAAAAAGGGGCTATGAAACTCACCTGATGCTTTGCTTCCTAAAATAATCCAACAAAAGCTTCACAATACTTCACGGACAATCTAAATAATTAAGCACACAATAAGCTATCATCAATTAGGCATCCAACCCAATATGATGTAACATCAACTATGATGGATATCTAAGCTATCTACCATAGCTCTATACTTGATTTAAACCTTTTCCAACTCCTACATATGTCATTTACACTTCAATGCTACACTTTATATTTTCTGGTTTTGAGCAGTGTTTATACTCACTTACACGTCTTAAACGCACCACTTAAACACTCCTATAATTCAAACCAAAATTCATCATGCTACATATATGTCCTATGAACCTCTTATAGCTCTCCCAAAGCCATTACCATTTTACAAATACCCTTTAGAAATTCATTAATCCAAAGTGTCCAGAATCTGGCCTTCTAAAAGTATGACGTTAGATAACCAATTTAGACCTCATTATAGCTTTAGCAAAAATTTAGGGGTCACACACAATATATGTACTAACTTCCACGTGATTTGTAGCTTCTAACTAGATGTCTAAGTATTTTTAGAAAAATAAAAATCAAAACAGAAATTCGTCACTGTTTTACACACTGATTTTGTAACGACCTTTTGACCTACTTCCTGACCATAAAAGCTTACGAGGCCAACTTTTTTGGAAAGTAGACTCTCTGAGGTTATCTCCAGTATGTTGTAAATTATTTATTTGATCTTTTATGATTGAGTTATGCTTGTTACAAAACTGCCTAAAATCCTGGAGTGAATTAGACAACTAATTCGGGCGATCTAGACCCTAACGCATGATCAAATCTTGTAACCAATTAAGCTAATGATAAACCAATTATTATAACATCATAATCTTTCAGAAACTTAAGAACCCTAATTTATAAACCTAATTTAAAACCATAATCCATCATGATTAGATTACTATAATTGAAAATTAATTAACTAGAATTACACAAAGATTAAAAATTACCTTTAAAGAAAACCCTAAAAAATTTCTTCTTCCTCTCTTGTAGAAATCGGCCAAATAAATGAGGAGAGAGTTAGGGATTAACTTTGTATTTATAGGCCACAAGGAAATCCCTAGATTAATCTAATTACAATTTGAGTTCAACTAAAACTCTTTTCTTTTTTTTTTCTTTTAAAATTTGTATTTTACTATTCATCTATAAATTTTTTTATTAGTTAATTAATTACCTTCATACCTTAAGTTTTATAAAAACCTAAGCTAATTTGGTAAATCATTTTGCTTATAAACTACTTTCTAAAAATAACTTTTCATTTCCAAATTCACTTTTCAAAAATAGAAATTCTTCCAAAAACTCTCATATTTTAACAAACTTATTTCTTTCACAAATGACATACTTCCCATTTTAATCAATCACCTAGACATTCTCATATTAACCAAAACAATTCTCTCAAAATACCCAATCAATTCCATTATCACTATAAGTGATTAAAATGAAATTTCTCCATCAAATAACTCATTTCTCTTAACTTAACCTCTAAAACCTAAACTTATCTTAAATTACTAACACAAAAATACGTATACGTATAATTACTTACACAATTAACGCGAAACCGCTTCAATCACCGAAATCATTTCCTTGTCACCAAAAGTGAACGAAATGAACTTCACAAAATTCAACACAAATCCAATCCCAATGAGACGATCACGCTCAATGGATTGATTATCCAATCTCACATATCCCACACAAACACATATAAACACGTATAAACACATAACCATACATTGCAACAGATACATTTAGGTCAACACTACGGTTTGACCAACCTGCTCAAGTTATGGTTGTCACAGTATCCCTACCTTTAGAAAATCTCGTCCTGAGATTTAACTACTCGAGGCATTAGCACTATCGACAAACAAAGGAGGAAACGTATACCTCATTTGATCCTTGCGTTCCTAAGTAAGCTCAGGACCACGCTTCGAATTCCCAATGAACTTTCACTAATGCTATCATATTACGCTTTTACTCATGACCTCTCGGTCCACAACATCATCGGTTTCTTGACAAAACAAAGAGTCTTGTCAACCTTAACCTCGACTAACTTCCAAAATCCGAATCCAACTGCTAATGACTTTGCTTACCCCCACAAGGGTGCAATTAGCAACACAACAACCTCAAACGAAAAGAAGCATCCCACTACATGTACCTCGCTCGTCATGGAGAAAACTTATCAAACCCTTAAGTTATTGTAACAACGTGTTTTATATCCTAACCTCGCAACTCATCAAACAAGAACTGTCTTGAAATTACGATATAAGATGTTACAAAGCTCAACGTATATAAAGAATCCACGCAAATTCAGGTTTACCCAAACTTTCAGCACCTCCCAACTAATTTTCCGATACTCAGCTCATAAGATAGAAATTCTCAACCGAACTGCAGGCCCAATATATCCAAAGATCTCAAATGGTCCTACATAACTCGATTCTAACTTGTCTTTCTTTCCAAACGTACTACACCTCTCTAAGGTGAGACCTTCAACCACCCATAACCTACCAGCATTAATTCCAAAGTTTTCCAATACTACCAAGCTAACTCTTTCAACAATTTGGCTGCCTCAAGCCTTTCCTGTATTACCACTATCTTGTTGGTTGTTTCTTGTACCAAATTCGATCCATTCAACTCACTCTCTCCAGTTACGGCCCATAAAACGGTAACCTACATTCCTTTCCATACCATGCTTCAAATGAAGACATCCATACTCGAATGACAATCCCCACCTTAGGGAAAAACTCATCTCTTGAAAGTAAGTATTCCCGTTTACCTCTAAAATCTACCCTACTTGTCCTGAGCATAGCTAGGAATGGGGTGAGTTAGTCAGTACATTGACTACACCAAAATCGCATCGTATCCACTACTCACACTTGGTAATCTGACAACAATATCATTAGTTATCCTTTCCCACTTCTACTTGGGTAACTCAGGTTGTAGCAACAATCCTGAAGACCCTTGATACTCAATTTCCACTCTCGAATACGCTAAATACTTACTACCGCAACTAGCTACATCCTTCTTCATACTCAGCCATCGATTACTTAACCTAAAACCACACCATCGTATCCGCTCCAAGATGGATAGAATACTTTGTCGTATATGCCTCTTCAATAGCCAAGGTCCTTACATCTCTCCAAATGGAGGTCCGAACCTTGTCTAACCAATATGAACCACTCTCCATCTCTTTTCACACTCGTTGGTCCAAGCCACACAACATCTTATGTTGACGCGTTCTTTGCTTTGGACATCTTATCTTATATCACCAACATCCTTTTCTCAAACCTAGATCGGATCGTCGTACATCTATCTCGAACTCATTCTTGGCTTCACTCCTTCTTCCTACTCCACGGTACAACATCTACATTTGCCTTTCCCAGATGGTACTTGGCCTCGAAATCAAACTCACTAAATAACATCCATCCATCATCTTTGCCTCATGTTCAATCCTTCCGATTGAAAGTGTGTTGGAGACATTCATGATCCGTATAAATTACTCTCCATGTCTCGTTCACTTAATGCCTCTAGCATTATAAGGCAAAACCTACCACGTTAGTCATGCAATCCTTCTTAAGAACCTTCAGTTGTCGTGACGTACAAGCAATCACCTTCTCCCTTTTTCCAAGCATGCTTCCAAATCCTTGCTTCGCGCGTCATAATATACTACGAAATCGTCTGCTCCTTCCGGCAATGCCAAGATCGGCTCATTACCCATTTGATTCCTTCCACATCTAGATAGCTTCCTCTTTGCTCCGCTTCCACGTTGTTGGAAAACTTCACGTACATCTTCTCTTCCTTCAGTGACTCCACGATCATCTTCACGTGCGACTCGTACTCCTCCTTAGACTTCGGGTCGGTTTAAAATATCGTCTGTATATATACGTTAACTAGCTTGTCTATATACGGCCATGCACACCCGGCTCATTAACTCCATGAAAACCGCTGGTGCATTGGTTAACCCAAAAGGCATAGCCGTAAACTTCAACGTGTCCATTACGCATCCTAAAAACAGTCTTAGCTACGTCATCCCCGTGCACCCTCCATTGGTGACATCACATACGAATTTTCTATCTCACTCTTCTCGAGATAATCTATGCACATTCCAAACTACCCACCTTTCTTCCTACCAAGCAATACAGACGCTTCCCACAACAAGTTACCATTCGAACCAACCCTCACCTTGCAACTCCTGCAATCATTCCACCTCTTCCCTTTCTAAAAGACGTCAAACGACACGAGCTTCGCAAATGCGTCGCCGTCCTTATACTAATTCCATACGATATCCTATCTCACGACGATAGGGGTAAAACCTACTAATTCCTTAGGAACACTTTAGAGGGCTCACATACTACAAAGATATCACATAATCTCAACTCATCTTCCTTGGTACTCCTACGAGACCTTGTATCCTCTTTAGTTCGTTTTCTCCATGAACCTTAAGCACTCTCCAAATTACCAAGGCATTTTAACTACCTTCTCGTGGCATACCATCTCAGCCTTATGTCTCAACAACCAATTCTCTCCTACGACTACATCAACACTCTCATAACTAGAGGTACCTAAATCAAAAGTAAAAGAAGAACTCTGCTAATTCCAAATTGGGATCGCGAATAATTTCCATTCGCTTCGCTACCGCTCGCAACGCACCACAGAAGATAGTTCCTGAACATCAACTCTTTAACCAATACGCCATGAGGAAATTTCAAACTTTACATGCACCAATTGTGTATGGACCAAAAAATTCACACGATTCAAAAGGAAAAAAATCAACCGAATGTAAACGTCGACAAGAAGAAGACCTCCGACCTAACAAACGCATCAACGATTGCTAGAAACACCCCCAACGAATAATTACCTCTACACACGGACCCATAATTAAGAGATTAAGACCTTTGTACCAAAACCAATTTTTACCCAAGGAAAACTTTCCCTCATTACTTATACCAATCATTTTAAAATAATAGAATCACATTTGTTTATAATGCAAATAATTTTTAGTGTAAAAATAAATTTAAATAAATTTTTCATAACTTTATTTTAATTTGGTTCATAAAAGAAATCAAAAGATGATTTTAAAAAAATGTGTTGCATTTTATTTATATAATTTATTTTTTAAAAAAAGTTTTTAACACCTAAACAATATGGTATCGACTATAACAAACTTACTTTCAATTGGAATTTATGACTCACAACAAAAAAAAAACATCATGATAGCAAAATAGACTCCAAAATACCTTAAGAATTCCAATATCAGAATATTAATTTACTTGAAAACGAACACGACAAGAACTCTTGCAAACCAAACAACCATAAGACTTATCATACCAACGGTCTTAGAACCAACAAAAAGTATCATAACTTTAGACAAAGAAAAACAATAAAATGCCAAACGGGAGAACATAGAACACCAGTTCTATGATAACACCCTAGAATACCAACACGAGCATTTGATATCTCAACGAACAACGAGCTAACGAACCAACTTAAGAATCACGATGACAATACTAATAGGTATCCGAGTATCCGCAAATGATAGATGAACGGGGAACCTTACATACTACGTCAACCCAACTAATATAATGACCAATCGTTAAGAGAGGAATTTTTTACCACACACCTCCTTAAAGGATCTCACATCACATCTAACACTAACTATATAATACTTTCCAGACTTTAATCTCTTACTTAATACATACAGCAACAATGATCAATGCAATCTAAAAAAAAAACATAAAAAAATGTCACAAGTCCACCTGTGTGTTGCTTTTTAATTATGTCGTGACTATAATTATATTGCACTTTTTTCACACGTGTAATTACTTCCAGACCACACATCTCAATGATAACACACATCTACACATAGCAACTTAATAAATAATCCAAATATACTCAACATGATAATCCATCTAACGAAACCATAAAATCCTAATCGGGACCAAACGAAACAAAGTCACATCGTGACCCAAAAAAAATTATAAAAGAAATCCTCGATTATAGAATGCATCGGAGGTAGAAACGAAATAAAACTTATGTTAGGCATCGCTTGGTTTGACTTTTCTCTCTCAAAAGTACCCAAACTCCGCGGAGTCCAGTGAGGTAAACAATCTCCAAACGAGATCTCTAGGGGTAGGGGAATGAACATGACTCCCCCCCATAAAAATTAACAAAGGGTTTGATACTATTAGATCCCCATAATGAAAAAGTATATATTTAATATTATATATAGTAATTCAAAATAGAAAAGAATTTCAAAGCTTTTAAGTAGCTAGGAACATTCGGTATTACGTACAAAATACTTATGCCCTAAAATGCAAACTATATGAGGGACCCTTTAGCTATTAGGGTCTAGGCTCTAACCACCTAGTTCTCTATAACAAAGGATCTGATAAACAATTCTGTCACACCCACCAAGGCGAAACGCGAGGCGTTAAACAGATTGGATATTCATCCCAACACATGGTGTCTATATCGAGATTACTAAAATGATAAACTAAAGTTAAAGCAAAGACACAAAGTGTCATACAATACCAAACCTAATGGTGTCTTTTTTAATGAGAAAGAGGTCTCATCATATAAATGACACTGCAAAACATATCCAACAATTCATGCAAACGCAATTATTCAAAACAGAAAGCATAAATAAACTCCAAGCATCCTATGGTCTCTTCTAGCCACTGCGCTCTATCTTAGCACCATTAAGCTCACCTGAAAATGATGCTTAAAAACGTCAACACAACGGTTGGTGAGAGTCATAGGTTTAAGACACACATATAACTTTCAATCCAATTTCTTTGATTATCATAAAACCAATATAGGACAATTATGCAACATATGAACTTATGCTAACATGCAAACCAAATCACCATATCAAACCAACCATACATATACTGGTAGGCGTACCCCTCCGATCCACATACGTCACTTTCGTACTAAAAGTCTACTAGCTGAGCTTGTATTTAGGCCTTGACCCATACCATTTCATTGAGTTGATCCACCTCAAATTAACGATCCGTGGAGATGATTTGCCCCACTATTAATGATCCTTACACACACAATTTCATGCAACACAAGCCTATGCAGTCATATAATGTCCACGCAATTCAAAACACATAATACTGCAATTCAAAAGATTTCCAAAACACATAGCATCATTTCATCCCATTTAAACATTAAAGAGGGGACTATGAACTCACCTGATGGTTAGCTTCCCAGAAGATTTCAACCAATAGTTCACCAACACTTCAAGGATAATCTAAACAATTAAGCACACAATAAGCTACCATCAATTAGGCATTCAACCCAATATGCTGTAACCTCAACTATGATGGATATCTAAGATATCTACCATAGTTCTATACTTGATTTCACCCTTTTCCAACTCTTATATTTGCCATTTATACTTTAATACTACACTTTAATTTTTCTGGTTTTGAGCAGAATTTTATACTCACTTACACGTCCTAAACGTACCACTTAAAAACTTCTACAATTCAAACCAAATATTTCCATGCTACATATGTCCTATGAACCTTCTCATAGTCTCTCCCAAGCCATTACCATTTTAAAAATACCCTTTAGAAATTCATTAATCCAAAGTGTCCAGAATTCGGCCAGAATCTGACCCCCTAAAAGTATGGCACTAGCTGGCCACTTTAGACCTCATTACATACTTAGAAAAAATTCAGGGGTCACACACAATATATAAACTAACTTCCGCGCGATTTTTAGCCTCTGATTAGATGTCTAAGTATTTTTAGAAAAATCAAAACCAAAACTGAAATTCGTCAACATTTTACACACTGATTTTGTAAAGACCTTTTGACCCACTTCGACATAAAACTCACGGACCAACTTTGCTGGAAAGTAGACTCTATGAGATTTATCTCTAGTAGTTGTATAATTGTTTATTTAATACTTTTATGATTGAGTTATGACTGTTACAAACTGTCTAATTTTCTGTAGTGAATTAAACAACTAATTCGGGCAATCTAGTCCCTAACGGATGATCAATCACGAACCAATTGAAAACCATATGATCAAACAATCATCATAAACTTATAACTCTAGAAAATTTAAAACTCTTGTTTTTTTTCTGATTTAAACCTAATCCATATCCTTCAGATTACAAGAATTATAAATAGAGCTAGAAGTAAACAAAGAATTGAAAATACCTTAAACCTAAAAAATTTTCTTTTTTTTTTTCTTTGGACGGTCGAATCAGAAAAATTGGGGATTATGGATTTTTATTTTTGTATTTATAGGCACTTCCTAAAAGATATTTCTGGAGTCAACTCTAATTTGAAATCTAGATTTGGACTAAAATTGTTTTTTTTCCCCCTTATCCTCTTTAATTTGCTTTTTTCTATTATTTATAAAAAAAATATTTTTTTTCATTTTATTTATTAATTTATATACTTTAACTTATTTGTTGTTTGGCTGTTACTTAAGTTTTATAAAAACTAAGATAATTGCGTAAACCTTTTTGCTTGAAAACTACTTTCTAAAAAATAATTTTAATTTCACAAATTCACGATTCTAAAAATAGAACGTATTCAAAAAAAAACTCTCATATTTTAAACAAAATCATTTCTTTCAAAATGACCACATTCCCATTTTTAATCCAATACCTAGACATACACATATTAACCAAAAACAATTCTCTCAAATAAGTGTATTAAAATGAAAAGTTCTCCATCAAAATAATATAATCTCTTAACTTAACCTCAAAAACCTACTATCTTAATTAACTAACACAAAATTACGTATACGTTTAATTAACTTACACAATTAAACGCGAAATCGCTTCAATCACAAAATCATTTCATTGTCACCAAAAGTGAACGAAATGAAATTTCACAAAATTCAACTCAAATCCATGCCCAATGAGACGATCACGCTCAATGGATTGATATCCAATCTCACATATCCCACACCAAACACTAATAAACACATAACCCATGACATTGCAACAGATACTTAGGTCAACACTACAGTTCTGACAACCTGCTCGAGTCCATGGTTGTCACAAAAAATGCTATGGTAAAGCAATTGATGTTGATTTGTTTATCACAGAAGCAGTTAGACAGAATCAGAAGTGCAATGTTGACAGCAGTAGGTCTTGGGAATGATACAGATGCTGATGAAGCAGATATCAGACCCATATATGACGAAGAGCCAATGGTTGAGGTATAATTGACTGCTGAATGTAATATCTTTGCTACAGGACAACATCATACTAAGCAACCTGAAATCATTAATGAAGGTAGGGTTTGACCCATGTATACTGACCAATGTCAAGTAAAAAGTCCTATGCTTGATTTATCACCTGACAACCTGACAACTGAATACTCAAAACAATCTCTCGAGTCTAAAAATATTTTACTCAAAAAGACCGTTGCCTAATTTCAAAAAGATTTTTCAAGAATGAAAGTACATTGTATTGCTTTTGAACTTAAATATCAAAATCAAGCTTTAAAATCGGGGCAACATGGTCAAATTTGAATGAAAACAAGTAATAAATGCCAAGATTTAAAAAGGGAAATTCGATGTACTTGAAACACATGAACATCGAATTAGAACATAGTGTGGCTAAATTACGTAAGAAAAAAGAGACCCTAAAAAAGAATTACAGAGATTTGTATGATTCTATTAAAATTACGAGATCTAAGACTATAGAACAGACAACTTCTTTGCTTGCTAATAATGCTGGGTTAAAAGCTCAGATTCAGGGTAAAGGTTTTCGCATTGAGGCTTTAAAAAATAACTTAAGGAAGTTAAAAGGAAATAGTGTAGATACTAAGTTTGCTAAAACATCAGTCTTGGGGAAACTGGTTTTACAATCACTAAGAAAATAATCAGTTGTTAGACAACCGAATGCGTTTAAATCTGAAAGACCTTAAATGTCAAAACCACGGTTTGCCTCCCAAGTTGATGTGAATAACAATTTGTCAATACCAGTCACTCAATATTATTTGCTTAAGGAAAAAGAATCTGCTTTTGCAAAACCTAATCATATGATTGCATCTAGCTCATCTAGGAATAGTTCTAAAAACATGCCAAAATTTAGTTCCAATGACATGGTTCATAATCACTATCTAGATAAAGCTAGGAAAAAGACACAAGAAAGAGATAGGAACTCAAGAACTAGTGTGATGCCTTCCGCTAGATTTTAAAGCACTACTGATGTTAGCAAACCAAAATCTGGGAGCGCTAATCAAACAACTAGGAATTGTCCTACATCTAAGAATAGTTGCGTAACAATAACTACTGTACCCAAAGCAGATCACTCTAAGAGTTCTAGTTCTGTCTTAGATTCCAAACACTTTGTTTGTTCTACATGTCATAAGTGTGTCTTTAATGCAAATCATGATGCTTGTATAACATACTCACCCGAAGGAAAGTAAATTCACGTGATTAAGATATCAATCCATAAGACCTAAAATAGTAACAACTCGTAGATTAAAAGTCATACTCAGAAACTGGTAGGGCATAATTGTACAGGACATAGGTTTTCTCCTAATAAGACCTCCGATGTGTATGAGAAAACATCTCCTAGATATGATCTTAGGTGGAAACCCACAGGTAGAATTTTCAAAACAGCCGGTCTTAGGCGGATTCCTACGAGAAAGATACTCGCTTCTTGTACAAGCAAGGATGACAGTGAACCCACACATGGTTCAAATGTAGATATCCCTAATATTCATGAAAGCAAACAAACTCTGGATTTAAGTGCAGGTACATCAATCAATGTTCAGAAGGAACAAAGTTTTGATTTAAGTGCAGGTACATCTAACAATGTCAAGCCAGATAATCTCAGAGTGTGGTTGCTGAAAAAGCTGATATCTCAGAAACCAGTGTTGAAGTGGATTCAAAACTGATCAGCAAAATGACGTTTGAACACAACAGTTCAAGCCTCGAACCTCAATGTCAAATGATGTTTAAACACATCAGTTCAAGCCTCAAACCTCAATGTCAAATGACGTTTGATCACAACAGATCAAGCCTCGAACCTTAATGTCAAATGATGTTTGAACAAAATGGTTCAAGCCTCGCATCACAACGTCAATAGAAGTTCCTAAAGCAGATATGATAGTCATGACATAAATGATAGAGTTGGAAAGTCTATTTGGTCCTTTGTTCGACGAATATTTCAATGGAGAAAATCAAGTTGTTTCAAAGTCTTCCGCTGTTACTACTGCTGATGCATCCGATAAACGTCAACAACAACCAGATTCAACTTCATCTACTTCAACTCTAGCAACAACTGTCACTGCTGATGGAAACTTCGACGTGTATATATTTTTATTTTTCTCTTTATTTTGATTTATAAATATTTTTGAAAAAGAAAATACAAAAATATAAAACCAAGAAAAAGAAAATACAAAAATATAAAATCTAGAAAAACAAAATATAAAATCAGAAAATTTCAAAAATACCAAAAAGAATCTTCTCGACATGTCTCTTGGAATCGATAACATTTACGTACCTAGAAATGTCGATTAACATTGACACGGGTATGTAAATGAAGTTCGAGCAAGAGTTCAAACGTTTCTAACATGTAATTTCTAAAATTTTCTATATGACTTATGTACATATCGTGGCTTAACTCAGACCCGAATGTAATAGGGGAGTGTACGTTTCAGTGCGCTTACGCTTTTATTAGAAGAGAAGTCTTCTATTATGGTTTTTAAAACCGTTGAACACAATTTTCAAAAAGAACTTTCAATGTCAATTTGTCTACAATATAATTTATGGTATCTTTTCATAAAAAGGAGATATTTGTTAAAATTGGGTGTTCAACACTCCATTCCTCAAATAAGTTTAAAAAAGTGTGGTACTTTGGTATGTGTTTAATTACACATACCTTTTACCTATAAAAACGTGCCTAAAATGACTTAAAACATACCAAGAATACATTGTATTTGTGTGTTTTGCATTTAATATTTGCAGTAACGATATCTAAGAAAAGGACAAAAAACCAAGCCAAAACGGACAAAATCGAGCACGGAATGAAAGAGCGTGAGAAGTCAAAGTTAAGTCAAAGTCAAAGCCAAGGACGTGTGCATCTTAGTGGGCCAACCCGCACCCAAGTTAATGGGCCGGATTAGCCCATTATGCCATATATTCAAGAAAAAGCCCATGAAGTGAGCCTTATAGTTATAAAAGTCCTAGCCTGGTCTAAAACTAAGTAAGTCTGGCCCAAATTCAAAAGCCCAAAACTGCCTTAACCCTGTTAGCCCTATTACCCTAAAAACCCTTACACCATTAGTCCTCAAGGACTAACATTGTTAGTCCAAAAGGACTGACGGTGCAAACACTCAACAAAAATAGGGCAAACGCCCGTTATACCAAATCAAACAATGAAACAAAGCACTCCTCTTTCCCGCCCTTTTTACTATTCTTGTGTCTTCCTCCCTGTACCCCCTGCAAGACCACAACAAACCCATCACCATCCCAATCCAACCCTACCTCACATAGGCTAAATGACACCTTGGCAATCCTTTATAACCTCATTCGTCCAAGAAAGAATACAAGAAATAAATGGTTGAGATCAAAGAACTTGGAGAGCACACAAGATAGATGGCCTAGATTGATTTTCGAGCTCTCTCACACAACTAACACACCTCTCAAATGTCTCAGTGAAGAAACACAAGTCCAAGAACCCAAGGCTTTGAAGTTTATCTATATATAGGACCCTTTGTAAGCCTTTGAGGCATGTAGTTTTTAATCTAGTTTTTAACAGCTTATCTTAGTTTAAAATTTAGCTTATTGTACTTTTTATTTAAGTCTTGTAATGTTTTTAAAAGTTAATGAAATTTGAGGTTTATATGTTTTAAAAGTTATGTGTTTTTAAGTTATTATTCCATTGATATTAAAAGTGTTTTATAAGCTCTTATTTACTCTTAGAAGCTGTTTACTTAAGTTTTACAAGTCTGCTATGTTTTAAAGGGTTTAAGTCCCTTTTTACCAAAATTCACTCAAAAAGCTCATTTGGAAGATAAGCCAGAAAAGGAAGGGCTTATGGGTTTTACTAGCTTTTCCTTGACAAGCTAGAGCTTGTAGATCAGCTTATTATAAGCACTTTTTGCCGTGTTTAAAGCAAGAGCTTTGTAAGTCTTTACTTTCCTCATTTTTAGCTTAAAATTTCTTATTGCTTAATTACTGTTTTAAACTGCTTATTTATGCTTTTTATGGTCTTTAGTTGATAGTTAGTGCTTACTTGTTACTTATATCTCATTTGTTTAAGTTTTTCATTAAAACTGCCTAGTTTAACATTTTATAGCTTTTTACTATAGCTTATTGTTTACTGCTTATTTGTGGTTGTTAATGATTATCGAGACCTAATTATACTTTATCTAAATAAATTGTTTTCATTTTCAAGGATTCCTAACTATTTAGACTTTAAAAATGATCTTTCATGTTTAAAAGGGTGTTTGGGTTAAGGTTCTAAATGAGTCAAAACAAGATGAAAATGGTTTTGAGTCATTAATCTAACTTTGTCAAGCTCTTTTAAGTACTTTTAATCAGTTTCTAAAAGTTTTTAAGGTTTAAAACTTATTTTCAAAGATTTTTGAATCAATGTCTTAGAATCTGTGGTTTTGGAATTTGATCAAACTGTGTGTATTTGATTTTTGTTCAAAAAGTTGTTTTGAGGTTTTGTTTATGCTTCATGTTGTGTCTGAATTCAATAAGGAAAAGAGATAGTTAAGTGTGCATTTGCCATTTGAGTTTAGGTACAAATCTGTCATAAGTTCAGTTTTTAAAGTCTTAAAAAGCCATTTTCAATCTTAGATTTAGGGTAGCTATAGTATGTTTTAGAGTCTGAATTTTCTTGCATAAGCTCATAGTAGTATGAACTTGATTTGTTTGAGCTTGTTTTAGGGTTTAGAGCTTATTTAAGTACTTATTTTTAGGGCTGCAAAAGCCACTTTAGTCATTTTCATTAAAATACCAAAAACATAGTTTTAGTGTAATCAGTTTTTTTACTTAGCTTTTTCATAGCTTATATGTGTTTCAAAATGTTTTCTGATTGCTGTTTTAGATAGCTTATGTATAAGCTTTTTACTTTTATAAGTCTCAGCCATAAGGATCCATTTAAAGGCTTAAAAATAAGCTAGAAAAGTGCCCTTTAGGCTGTTTTTGCATCAGTTTGTGTCAAAAAGCTTATTTGCTTTTCAGAGTTTTTCCAGCTTATTTATTTGCTTATTTTTGTTCCTAAGTATTTATTAGGTCTGTTTAAGACCCTCTTAGCTTATTTGGTTTAAGTATGAGCTTATTAAGGCTTTTGTGTCAACATGATTAAGTGTTAAAAGCCTTAAAGCTTTTAAGCTACTATCACTTTATATAGCTTATTCCTAGCTTATTCCTAGCTTATTTTAAGTTTGAAATGTTTTCACAAAAGTTGCTTATTTTTAGGTTATAAAGCTTTTTCAAAAAATAAAATTTCAAAAATAAAAAGGCTCAGGTTTGGGAAGCCAAGGATAAGCAAGGCTCGAACCCCTGACCTAAACCATACCCAAGCCTTAACACACACACACTTAACCAGCAGTACCAGTAGGACCATCTGGTATTCATTCACAACATTTATTATTTAACCCCTTTTTCCCTTTTAAGCTAATCAGCCCTTTTGGGCTTATTTACAGCTTATTTCAATAAGCTGTTTGCACCATTTTATTTTTCTTAGGTTTAAATTAGTCCAAAGTACTTTTCCTAATTTTTTCAGATTTTTTATAAATAGTTTAGTATTTTTAATATTTAATTTAGATAAAAACCATTTTTAATTCATAAAAAATTAAATAAAAGTCAAAAAAATATAATTCTTTTTTTTTAAAATTTTCTTTTATCATTTAGGATTGTTAAAAATTAATTTTGCTTTCGTAGGGTTAAATTTGAAGAATTTGTTTTTTTAAAAGAACGGGATTTGGTCCCGTTATCGTTTTTCTTCGTTTTTAGGGTTTTAGCTTTAATAACTTTCGTTTTTAGTGTGCCTTACTGATTTTTCCCATAGAATTAGAAAATCCAATCAAAATCTTTGTTATTCAAACATCAAATATCAAACCGACTCTCGACTTTCCATTGCACTCCTCGTTGGGAAAAACGACCCGGGAATATCATATACTACTCGGATTTCATTGATTTTCTTTCTTTAAACCTTTTCAAGGGTCACTTGATTTGGTTTGGTTAATATAAGTAGTATTATTATTTATATATACCTAAAGTTAGAAATCAATTTTTGGCGCCGTTGCCGGGGAGGAGTGTAAGACGATTGTCGTTTTTGACTTTTGACAATTAGTGCTTTGAAGATCCTTCCGTGTGAAGTTATTTTGCTTATTTTCTTATAAAAATAAAAAAATACTAAAAGATTTTCTTTTTCTTTTTTATTATTATATATATATAAGACAAGAAAGATCAAAAATATTAAAAATTGTCCTTATATATAAATAAAATTAATCAATTATATAATACTCTCAACTTTGAGTATTTTCATTAATAAGTTCCCAAACCAAAGAGTAAAAAAACTTGCTTTTTGTGTCACTTGTGAGGTACGACTCACCTTTAAGAGATTAACAAACTAAAAGAGGGGGTATAAAGAGGGTTGTTCCAAGGAACTATGACCCTAAAGGAGAAGGTTTTTAATTGTTTCGCGCTTTCCCGACTCATCCGCTTCTTTTGTGGCGTTTTTCTTTTAGAGAGCTACGTGAAGCTTGTTGATTATTAGGTTTAAGTTGTTTTCTCATTGTCCGTTATTAAATAAACTATTAAAATAAATTGTGAATCAATTGTTGAAAAACCAAAAAAAATAATTAGTATAATTTCTCTTTTTATATTTCTTTTTAGTGCAATGGTACTCGATCGTCTACAAAGAATCTTTTTCCACCTCTCGAAGATCCCGAACGTACAATTCGATGAATAACTCGCGTTGATCCTAATTCTTTGAATTTTTTTAAAGAAACAAATATGGCCGCTAACGGAAACGGTGATGACGGACTACCTCCTGCGGGAGGTGGTTTACCAGTTCCCGACCTCCGAACGATGGAGGAGTTGTGCCAGCCGACTTTGAATGGTCGAGGCGGACCGATCGCCCCGATCAACATTTAGGCAACCAATTTTGGACTCAAGAATGACATGATTCAACAAGTTCAAAATTCTTACCAATTTCACGGACTACCGGGTGACGATGCGAACAAGCATCTTGACAAATTTTTGCAAGTCACCAGCTTAAAACTGATGATACCATAGTGGTAACAGTTTAAAATATAAGGGGCACTGCAAGCAGCCACTCTTAAACTTCTCTAGGAGAGAGTGGTGAAGTTAAGGGCCACCCCCGACCCACTAGAGTGTCTGAGTCTGCACTTACATTCTAAATTTTATGTACACTCTGTGTCTGCACTCAGAGAGTGATACTGAAAGGCTAAAAATGTCTGATGTTTGACTCTGAAAAAATCTAAACTTTGTTGGATTCATCCCATCTGTGCATGAAACTTGACCTCTATAAGAACTAAACTCACTCAGACTTAGAGGTCTCATAAACCAATGAAAAGAGTCCCAAAGTCTTAGACTTTTGATGTTCGGCTAAATCACACCCATCTTTCTTAGGGACAGCGAATGGCGATCCTTCCCTATATTACAAACTCACAACTGAAAAGAGTCCCAATCTATTCTTTCTCATCTTAATTTTAAAAAGGACTTTTGAGGGGACTGGATAATCACACCCAGTCTTCTTAGGGGCAGCGAATGGCGATCCTCAACCTCATTACAAATTCACATGTTATCACAAACAATTTTAATGCTAAGTACCTAAGAAAATTTTGAAAAAGAGGAAGGTCGTCTTTGAGGAACACATAGCTTCAAGAAACTCCATATAACCCCTATGAACACACAGTTAGAAATAAAAGGTGTCCAAATCGTTATTTCACAGCCATTTATCTGAATGCAAGAATCAGAAATAAATGACTACAAGAATCAGCTGTATTCAACGAAGATTTATAACTCTATCTTCATCTATTCCAGATGAATACCTAAGATCTGTCTCTAGATTTTCAGCTACTAGACACTGATATACTTATCAAAATGAAGTGTCTCACCCGTTCCATTACTTTCACAATGAATGATATTGCTTCCGTTGAACGTCTAAGTATTCTAGATCATCTGGATCATATATGTGAAGAAGTCAGCTATCTTTATTCAAGGCTTGGAAATATAGAGTCTTCTATTGTTCAAACAGTCTCTGATGAAATCAAGTCATCTCTACCAACCATGATCACTAATGCTCTCTAAGAATAGCTACCTAGAATTCTCTTAGCTACTCTCAAGGATTGCCTTCCTTTGATTGTCAAAGAATCTCTGCAAACCTACAATCTAGCTGTCTCTGAACAGTTTGCAGAGATACAAGTTCAGTTGAACAAAAAGATGGTGAAACAGCTAAATAGATAGTTCAATATATCCCATGTTGGTTAGAGTAACAAATTTGTCACCCTTCAGAAGGAACTCTCTAAAGTAATCAAATCTAAGGTGGCCAAAAAGGTTCAAGTTGTTGGACTGAATGGAGTCCATGAGGATTTACAGTCTCAAACCAAGCATATTTCTAAGTATAGCTCATCTTTTCAAGATATACAAACTCAGCTGTAGGAAGTGAAAGACCTTCTCAAATCAGTAGTAATCATTGATGAAACTGTTGATGGGGAGAAGAAACAGAAGGATACAAATGCAATCCCTGCTCTAACTTAGAGGGAGCATAAGACAGCTAAGAACATTACCCCTCCTGAACCATCACCTAAAACTCAGGGGGAGGTTGGCTACAAAGAATTAACTCTCCCAGTCTCTGAAATAAAAGTAAATAAAGAATCAGCCATGGTTCTTTATAACCTTAAGAAGGACTTGGTAGATCTCACAACTACTGAGTAAGATTTATAAGATGATGATGATCTTGACAAACAGCCCTTGTCCAAAAGATTCAAACTCGTGCATCCCATCCCCAACAAGCTACAACTATCAGTTAAACAGATCACTAATCAGCTATCTGGAACAACCTCTTCAAAATTCTCACCTACTCCTCCAAGAGAGCCAACACCTCCTAGAGATTCCTATAAAGGCAAGGCAGTCACCATTATAGAAGAACCCAGGGATGAAGCCTTTGTTTCAATATCAAGATTGAAGCAGGAACCTAATCCCAAAGGCGCCAAAGCTCAAACCCTTCCCTACCCCAGAGGGACCTCTTTCCCAAGAGGAATTCGATAAGCAAATTAAGGAGCTGAAGAGGATAAGTGATCTGAAAGATGAAAAAGAAAAATCAGAACATGAACTGAGGAAGTTGCTCAATCCATCCACACTGAAAGCTCAGGCTCATAAATAGACTAAACATGAGGCAAAGAAGGCCAAGATGATGGAGGAATACAACCATCAAATCTCCTTCAGAGCTGATACACTGCCAATCATAAAAATCAGCTATGTTGTTAATTCCAGAAAAGAGGCAACTATGAAGATCACCAGAGGTGATAACCCTTTGAATCTCATCGTCCACCTAAACTTTATATTAAAGCAGTTGGGTTTCAGTGAGTGGCTGGAAGTTCATGCTCTGGCTTCTAAAAAGTCTAGTAACAGCAAATAATCTACTTTACAGAGTCTAAAGCCAAAACTTTATGGGTCATAAATCACCAAGAGGATAGGACTTCCCCACCGTCTGAACTAGCAACCTTGATTACTATTGAGGAAAGGAAAATAAAAAGGACAGAGTTCATCAGAGAGATGTTTGTGATAGAGGACGTCAGAGTTGATGGGATGAATAGAAATCTGATTCCTCCTCCTAGGGTTGTACCAATTAAAGGGCTTGTCATCAAAGAACCTGAGTCAGGAATCTTCTACATGAATAGGAATACAGATGTATCCTTTTCAAAAGAAAGGTGAGTTTTTACCTCTGATCCTACAATTGAAATAAACCGTAATTTAGAGCCAATTAAAGTGAACTCAGAGATCGCTAGTGAATTACAGATCAATGAGTTATGTAATCGAGGCTAGGGATGGATTGTATAGTAGGGCTAGGAGAATTGTTCAGAGAACTTAGAATAATTGGGCTAGTAAAATGCTAAAAATCATGAAGTTTCTTTTGTTACATTCCTGTCAAGATTATGTGTAAGAAGAGCAGTGCAACTTATCTCTGTCAAATTATTGTAAGAAGAAGTGTTACTTACTTACAATACTATTACTTACATAGATTTATATCCAATAGGGGGAGATGTAGGGCCAATTCCAGGCCGTAAATCAGCGCAAAAGTTAAACAGAAATTAGGCTAAGTATTAAGGAACCCGCTGAGTAGGATTAGCGGGTATTGAAGAACCTCTGAGTAATGAGACTTAGAGGTTATGGAAGAACCTCTGAGTAAAGGGACTTAGAAGTTATGAAAGGCCTCTCTGAGTGCGAAACCTCAAAGAGCAACATCACACGTATTCAATTCAAAGACATCTTCAAGGAAGTCGAAGATTACTTGAAGACATACTCGTCAGCTGGGATGGATATCAGCTGGTATGTCGAAGGAATACGCTGAAGTTCTAAGGAGAATCAGAGGTGGGAATACTCTGACTATCCTGTTACCCTCTGAAGAAGAACAAGCTAAGCTTAAAGATTATTCTCTAAAGAATGCGAGAAACTTAACAAGTGTTTATGGTTGGATAAACATTGGTTTAAGTTAAAGCATGTACCAAGTACAAAGTTGGCAAAAGTAGTGAACAGTTGGCAAAACTGTTCACTAAAGTATGGGCGGGTAGTTTCCAAGAATGGACGTGCATTAATTACCTCGTACCTTGTCTACTAGATTCTTGACACGTTGCAACTACCCCCACTAAGGACGCAACCTAGTATTAGTATAAATAGAGAATGTTGTAAGGAGTATATGCTATCACTTTAATTGTTGTTATTATAGGCATTTACTCCTTTGTCGAACTTACACAAACCTTTGATCCTATCAGCTGGCTATATAAGTTCGCTTGTAAACTTGATACATTATCTAGTTTACTTGTTTAGAGGGTAAGCACACATTGCCATTCAACTTGTGCGATCCATAACACATTGTAATACTTTGATTCTTAATCAATAAAACATACACGATCTAAACCGTTATTACTTGTGTTACTTACATTAAGATAAGTGTTAAATCCTATATAGACTTGTTATTTGGACTTTCAACACTTAGTGTGGAGGGATTTGATAACGTCTAAATTATACAAGTTTTTAGCGGCATTATTTATATATATTCTATCATTTCTCATGAACTTTTGATACTTAATAGCCTAAATTACATGCAGGTTCACTTGAAGTCATCCCGAGCTCAAAAGAAATAAAATTCAAGTGTTTTATTTGATTAATGGAAAGCAAGTTAGAAGAAAATAAAAAGACTCAAGGCTGAAAAAGGCATAAGTACGCCGCACTTGACCTAAGTGCGCCGCACTTCCAACGAACTAAGAATTAAATCATTAAATGAGGATTGCATTTATACCCTAAGTACGCCGCACAAATATTTTTTGTGCACCCGCACTTCCAATAAAAACATTAAATTCCCCTCGCATTTAATCACCAAGTGCGCCGCACAATCTTTTGTGTGCGCCGCACTTTTACCCCAAACTCAGCCTATAAATTGGAATGAATTTCACACACATTTCATTCATTCCTCACTTCACTTCGTCATCTCCCACTCAAATATCTCTCATACAACAATCATATCTCCAATTCTTCAACCCAAAAACACTATATACCTTGAAGATTGAAGATCAAAACCACAAAAACAAGAAGTATCATAGGATTTTATCAGAATAAAAGGGATCTATTTCGATTCCCATAACTTGTTACAGGAAGAATTTTGATCCATATTCTTCCCTCAATATAGTATGTTTCTTGTTTATTTTACAATATAATCTTGTTATGAACTTCATAGCCATGAGAGGCTAAATCTCTCATGACTACTCGGTGAAAATAATATAACGAATAAGCGTTTGGTATAATTACTATCTTGTTAATCTTAATCTTATGTTATAATCCTATTGTATCTTATCTTATCAACTTTGATTATATACTCACACCGGTATAGGTCGAAAGACCCGTTGTGATCTATATAGTTTTAAAGATTTGTCTATGATCTTTATCGTCTGTGACGAGAAATCCACTTACGTTATTTGATAAACAAAATAGATTTGATATAACAGTAACTAGATTAGTTGAGTGACACATTTAATCGAGTTAACTAAACATGAGTCTTAAGTTAAACAAGTTAATTTATGAAAATGTTTTCTAACAAGAAAATACTTTTTTTATAAAATTAGAGGTCCTTAATGCTAAGATCGAAAACTTTACCCACTGCTTATGAATTATATGAAATTATCCAAGTAGTCATATTTCTCACAATTGTTAAAGTTTAACTTTCTGATTACTCGACACTACGCAAATCCATGTGGACGACCTGGTCATACCTAAAAAAAGATGTAACTACATTACGTGGGTTATATCTTGACGCGTGTGTTTTTCCATCTAATAACCGTATCTTAGTCATATAAAATAAAATAATGACCTATCCTTGCCATTAGTTTAGTGAACAAGTTGGACTAGCAGGTGACCTGGGATCAAAAAATGACATTCTGATTCCCTTGGTAAGGACCCAGACAGTGGACTACTAGTATATAAAGAGTCGTTAAGCAGTAAGTTAGTAAAGTCTGGTTGAGCTAGGGTTTAATAAGATTACCATTATTAATCTCCTAAGATAGATTATTATCAATAAAATAATGCTTTATGCGGATGCATTTAATTGTGACAGAATTGGCATGTCCAGGTTTTAAGAAAAAGTATCGCCTAAATTTAGGAATAATATGCCCCTTCGAGATAAGCAATCATAGCACTTATAGACAAACCTGTTTTTTATTTGACTATTCATGGTTAGTACGTTCCCCCTACAATAAGCTTGACCGCTTCTCCATCTTCTGACTATCTGCTTGTGTGTGTTAATTATCCTCTACATTGCCTTAGTATTCAAAATCTCGTGTCAGTCTCTCAGGCTGAAAATTAATGCTCTTACTCTTAAAGATCGACACCCTACTTACCAGCGAACCTACATCTGATCGGGTCCACTGCCTATTATTGTTGTTTTTAGGTAAAGTCGGCAAACTATAAATGTAAAACTTGATTATAAATAATACCTACACACAACGACACATCATCATACAAGGTAAAGTAGAAACCCTTCTATACCAAGTATACACTATTTCCCCCAGGAAGTTGAACTAATTACTCCAAAGTACACGTTCTTCTCCTATGATGGTTGCGAATTCTCAGAAGCATCATTGTCGTGTACATCCATATACTCAAGAAGTTCTTTTATTAAGCAAAAATCTTGATAAGTTTTGAAATACACTGAGAAACTTTAAAGATTTTGCACTTGCTATGTGGAATAGTTTTTACCATTGTCGTTCCTGTAGCTCCAACATATCCTGTGAGAATCAGGGTTTGGCTAATCACCTATCTGCTCACTCTTTAATCTCTTTGGCTAATCCGGTAACCAGACTAGTATACTACAGTCACGCGAGTTCTGTAATACATGTGGACCACCAATGTGAGCTTGAAACCGATATTTCCAAACTTAGATACAAACTAAAACAAAACACATCCTCTCAAATTTGTACTTAAGGATTGCGTATCTATAGTGATTGAGAGTATTCAGAAGCCAAATCTATTAGTACCCCCTATTACCCAAACATCAAAAGTCTTAAAGAAGCACAATCACCTCATTGAAACTTTCTACTTCTACAACGGCATGTGACACTAAAGCATCTACAAAATAAACTCTCTTAAGTGACTAGTTTCCATGTCTTTCAACACAACCACCCGGTACTATCTAGAATACTAGATAATCTAGTTCAAAGATAAGCTATATGTGCTAAGCAACGAGGCTACGAGCTACTCTCCGATAGAGGGATAGTTTATCTAATGTCAGTGAACACCAAACAAGTGTGTCATGCAAAAGGGGACTAGAAACGTAGAAGGACGGTCTTGATGCTGAAATAATTAGAGTCTCTCGTTAAAAAACTCCACATTCAAATGAATAATATGATATACCATTTCAAAACCTCTCACCGATGATCTACTGACGAATTCATGTTGTCTCTCGACTCCTTAAGTGATTGTCATTTGACCGTGAATCTTATATTAGGATCGTTTTCAAGTGTTAATTATTAGGTTGATTTGGCGTTGTGTATTGATGTCATTAACTAGGACAATACGTTGAAATTGATTTGACATTTTAAATGCAAAACATGTGTCAAGTTAATTGTCGGGTATGTTCATATGGGAAAAACATCCGGACTACACAGTGACATTGGTTTAAACAATAAAGAGATTCTTGGTTGTTATCGCGCAAAACACGCGCTAAGGGACTTTCGGTGAATAATGTTTGAGTTCCCGGGTCAAATTAGTGTGTGTAAAATATCGTAGTCTTGGGGCTGGTGTAATTTTTAGATAGTATTAAAGACCGAAGTCATTCCCGCCTATGAGTTGACTCGGTATTGACCCGAAGTTGACTCGTCTTCATACTTTAACACTTAAACCGCCAATCTAACAATCAGCTTAGGTGGACTGTTTTTGTAGAAGCCGTGTTAAACCTTGAAATTACATTCGCCTGATAAAACTTGTTATAAACCGTCGCAGCACACTTAACGCGAGAAGTCAAGTTAAACATACTGTTGTGCTTATATCACATAATTAAACCACTGTGAACAGTTATTCACTAAGATAAACTACGTATGCAAACTTGTTTAAACGCTGTACCTTAACCCCTATCATCTTAAACCGTGAGCACAAACCCCTAAGCCGCCTTGTACATACTTCAGCTGACTTGATGGTTAAAACCATGACGAAAACCCTTTGTAATAAGCTAAATCGCGCAAAAATGTAAAACGCGTACATCACTTATCTGCCTGTACTTTTAAACCTTAAAAACGTGTAATAAGCTTAAAAACCACTAAATAAGCTGGATAAGTCTTAAACCAACCCCATGAATCGGCAAACACAAACATAATAACCCATGGTTAGGATCTGTGCCAATTTTTGTCCTCCTATTATTAATCCATCAACACCAACATCACAAAACACAATATGGAAGTCTCTCTTAGAAGAGAGACTCGTGTGAAGAACTAATAATGAGACTGAGAGATGAGACGGTTGGTAGTACAGATAACATGCCAGTGGTAAAATGGATTAACCAACTCGCCTCTATCCATTGACTAGGATGGTGTGATATGATATAGGAAGAAACATATGTTGTGGGGACGCTATGCTTTGTATTCTCGGGCTAGGGCATGGCTGTTTCGGTTTGGGATATTTTGGCTGTGATACGCTTGACAATATTAGTTTAATGGTTCCCAAGGCCCCGTGAACCTGACTAGCCCTCTTACAAAAATAAAAGACTGACAATTGCTAGAGCATACATATGAACATCCTAATAACATATCCCGTATTTTCGTCCTGTGGGGATTGATATAGTTAATTCTAAAAATATTTAATTTATGTAGTAGGAAGAAAACTAGTTCATAGAGGGCTGATAAGTATACAAAAATTTTTAATTTGGCCCAAAATTAGGAAAAATTTTAAAAAATCGGTTTTGTTTTTTACTATTTTACATTCCCCAAACTGTATGTTAATATTGTCCTCAAGTCATGGAATAACTATACTTCATAGTATAGCTAATTAGGTAAAATAAATAATAGGTCAAGATGATGTAAAATAGGAAAAATAAATAATAGTCCAAGAGAAGCAAAAGTCCTTGGGTCAAGAAATTGCGATCGAACTCCATATGGTAAGATGTTAAGTACGAGAGACCAATCGATTTCACTTTCAACAAAACGTCTACACTCCAGAGTGTAAGATATAATCCAACCAATCGATCCTCTATGAGCTTATTAAATCTTCAAAAATAATCTAACTACAAAAAACATAAAATTCGAAAGCACACTTTCGTAGGCATCACGGTTGCATTTAGCATATGCAACAAGCCTTTAAACCCCTCGGCATCCCGAGTGGACGAGTTGTAGTCTCGTGAGGGTTTCCAGCGAACACTCCCACAAAGTTCATTCATTAAACCACAGAAATTAAACAAGCACAAAAACGCAAGCTAACATGATAAATCAAACATGAAATCAACTAGACAAATAAGCATGGCAATTTTTCTAAACACTTTAAACATCTATAAGAAACATGAATAAGAACAAACATTAAACATATCTAAACATCACAAATATGATAAATAAAGCATTCTAAACACTCAGAAACAATAAACGATGTCAAACGAACAAGATAACAAAAAATGCAAAACCGGGATAGAACGTCCCAACCACACGGTTGTGGGAGCAAATCAGGCGGTTGGAGTGAGTCCTCCCGACCAAATTGACCAATCGTGGTGGTTACGAGGGGTTACCGGGCGGTTGGGCGTGGTTTGTGGTTTTTTACAGAATGATTAATAGTCTA
>BQNB010012853.1:48309-78319 GCA_026074375.1 Tanacetum coccineum
ATTTTTTTTATTTTTAAAAGGTGTGCATGTATGTTTTTGGTGGTTCTGTCAGTTCTCGCACTAAAAATGGTTCTGAAAAGAAAGTCCCCCTATATATATATGTATATATATATATTATCATTTCTCGTGAACTTTTGATACTTAATAGCATGAAATGTGTGCAGGTTTACTTGAAGATAGTTAATGACATCAAATAATGTCTATTTTATAGCATCATTTATCCCACGATATTAACCCATTTTGTATAGTTATTGCAAAGAATTGTTACTTAATCCTTTATATTTGAGAAATGCAGTAATTATGGAGTAATTGATGAAACTTAGAAAAAGACGCGCATTCTGGAGCTTAAATGAAGATATTTTGAAGATTACTGTTCTGAAGACCAATACGCCGTATCCAGAGGACTCAATACGCCGTATTCAAGATATGGAATCAATATAATATTCTGGAAGATATCAAACGTGGTCCCTACTCCAAGAAATCCCCAATACGCCATATCCAATACATGGATACTCCGTATCCAACTAATTTCCAGACCTTATAAATAGAAAACTCAAAATCGAGTTTTAGGTGTGCTAAATCATATTCTCGATACCTAAACCACAAAAGTATTCAATTCCATAGGAGACATCGTGTAATTCCATATACTTTTGTAATCGTTCAGTTTTTGGTATCATTCGTTAACTCGGTTAGTTTACCTTGGTTAAATTATTACTCTTGTATTTATTATGACGTTTAAAGGCTAATACCTTCGGGTATTAGCTATTATTACGAAGATCTGAATGTTTAGAATTTGTTTATATCGATTTCTTGATTTATCATTGAGTGCTTGTTTATGTTTATCAATATATACTTGTTTACGCACTTTTGTATGCGACCTATCATTCAACTGGATCTAGCAAAGTGGACCAAGCAGATCTAGAGTCCGGGATAGCTCTCCATATATTAATTTATACATATAGAATAATAGTTACATAAGTATTGTCCTTCTAAGTTTGTGTCTAGGATATGCTTTGGGCTTAACTAGTTAATTGGATATTGTCAATGGTTTATTGATCGTGTTGACTAGCAGGTGACCTAGTTAATTCAACAAATAACGTTCTGATTCCATTAGATAGTTAGACAAGTGGACTACTAGTGTATAGATTGCCATTAAGCTGTAAGTGGGTAAAGTCTCTATGAGCTAGGGTTTAACAAGATCACCATTGCTTTAATCTCTAAGATAGATTATAATTAGCAAATAAGGATGCTTTATGCGGATGCTTTAATTGTGACAGAATTAATGTGTCTAGGTCTTAGGATGATGTAACACTAAAGTACTAAAAATGATATGCCACCTCGAGAGAAGAAATCATTGCACTAAATAAACAAGCCAACGTTCTAATCGGATTAATAATGGTTAATACAGTTTTCTTATGTAAGGTTCGATCGCTCTTTTATCTTTTGGATACGACATGATAAAAAAAATATCCATGTATTGGATACGACATATTGAAACAATAAAATACCGTTGGCTTTATGAAAAATAATCTTGATTGTTGGGAATTATATTTGAGTTGATAAGATAAAACATATGAAAGATGAAGGACTTAAAAGACAAAGAAGGAATTCTTCAAATGATGGAAGATTACAGTAGATAATTATAAAAGTTAGAAAGATTTAGTTTTTTCCTAATAATTATCCTTTGTAAACCTAATATCTCTATTTTATAAAGAGATATAGGTCTTATTGTTTTAAATGTGTCAAGATGTAAACACCTAAATGTGTGTGTGTGTGTGTGTGTGTGTGTGTGTATTCCAGGCGTGAGAATGTAGACGCCATATGTAGTATTAGCCTCAAGGTCAAGGTAACTTGATCCTGTTACAGTTCATTGATGTAACCGTATTATTTTGATCAAATAATATTGGGGCTTTGACTGTTAATAAAGAAAAACCTTGTTATGATAACTTTGATTTGTTTTTATTCCGCTGCATGTTATTGTCGTTGTTATCATGATCCTAGATGATGTCTAAACAACCTCGAGCTATAAACGATCCAAGAACTATCAAGTGTTTTAGTTCTATCAAGATGTTTTTAAAAGACAACGGTATTTAGATGATAGATAGATGCTCTTAAAAATCTAGACTAGCATAAGACATCACATTGCATTTCAAGGATAGATCCACAGTCAAGCACCTGAAAACATGCTTAGAATAGTCAACATAAAGTTGGTGAATTCACAGGTTTAATTACATCACAAGTATGGAACACAATATTTGAAACGTGTGATGTTTGTAACACATACAACAATCACAAAAGTATGTTTACGTTGCACTAAGCTCATGACACTGAGGCTATGACAGTTTGTATGCCCATCAATTTCAGACATAATAAAGTAGTAAGTGCCCAATCAAATGTTCAACCCGAAGTCGTGAAAAGAAAAGAAAGAGTTTAATGTAGAGTTTGTATATTTTGTCATAGTTTCGTCGAGTTTTGGCTTATCAACGCCTTTACATGTATTTGAGTCAATGATTGACTTGCTACCACTCAAAATTCCCCAAATATCCCCAAACCGTGTTTCCTTTACCCTACACCCAAACATCACAACCCTTTAAATACCTCTTTGATAGTAATTCCTAGGTACTTATGCCAAAGCGGTGGAGGTTTTTGATCCATTATCAAGCTTATGGTTACTCATATACTATGACAAGTAGTGAGTGTTATTTTCCTGTTTCCTATATTGTTATAATTCATTATTACACCCGAGAGAATGAGAGAATCAAAACACTTACGTGAGGTGCTACTATATAATCTCCCTGCTTTTAATTACGAGGTCTAATCGGTTGTGCCATGATTTATATTTATTAAGTAGGTTAAATGCCCCCAATATTGCTGTTTACTAGGTAGAAAAGCTTATTTGCTTGAGGATAATCAAATCTCAAGTGTAGAGGTATTTGATTAGGTGTAATTTTATACACTTTTTCAGAGTCATTAAACCCCTGAATTTATGCGAATATGCCCAAAATACGTGCTTAATCATTTCTTTTTGTGATTTTAGCATTTAGGAAGCATTTGGAGGAAATACACACTCCTTGGACTCAATTTGGGAAGAAACGTGACAAGATTGCAACTCTACTAGAAGACACTTAAGATTTGGCGTACAGTTTGTGGAGACGGCGTCACAAATCTTTGTGACGACATCAGGATCATAAAGAGACGGCGTCAGAGATTTTGGCAACGGCGTCTGAGTAGCCGACTGTTAGGATTTCATTTTATGTGATGACATTACAGAATTACCATAGTTTATCATAGTCATATATGCATGGACTAGAATAGGCAATGTTGTATAGTTTAGAAGCGTATGAACTATAAATGCCCCTCCATGGCTTCAATGGAGGGGTTGAGACTCTTGTATCATTTTACTTTTCATCTTATGTTACACCTTTATTTCTCTTTCTACTCTCTCTCTCTCTCTCTAAACATGACTATATTGTGGTTTGAGTCTCCCCGACCACCAGATCATCGATTCTTTAAAACTAACAATTGGTATTAAGAGCCATGGTTACACTCTTAGGTCAGTTTTATTTTTTTTGTCCGGTTGGTCTCGAATATGTAACTCTTTCAGATCTGTCACAGTTTGTGTATTCGTGTTATGTTGTTTCGTGTTGTCAGCTTATTCATAGCTTATGTTATGCTTATTTTCATGGGCTTATTTTGGTAGAAAAAGCCACGAAAGTAACTTGTTAGTTTGTTTATGGTTTTGCTTATTTCGTGGATGTCAGCTTGTTTTTCAGTTTATTTCTGCGGTTTATAGCTTATTTTCTGCTTATTTGTTTGTGGCTTATTGAGTGGATAGCCTGTTTGTAGAAGCTTATTTGCTGCTATTCTGCTTGTTTTCGAAGCTTATTTTTCTGGGTAAAGAAAAATAGATAAAGCTTAAAAAAGGACAAGAAAATTTCCAGATCCATTTTTTAGGAAAAGTACAGGCGATTTATACCAGTATAGTTGGGCGATTTTTACCAAAACTGTAGGGCGATTTAAACCAGTATACTTGGGTGATTTATACCGAAACTGTTGGGCGATTTATACCAGTATACTTGGGCGATTTATACCTTGATGTATATCGGGCAATTTATACCATTCCCCAGGCGGAATATACACCCATACCCAGACCGAATCAACTCGGTAATTACCGAGTTGACCAAGTCAAACTTAACCGAGTCGTTGACCGAGTCACATACAAAAAGAAAAGGACCAGAAAAGAAGAGAAGAACAAAACTACATCATCAAGAACACATCATAATCACAACTCCATAACAACCATAACTGCCAACTACAACCACATCACAAACAATATCTAACAAATCTAATAAAACGAATCTTAAACCCTTTGTCACAAATCATATCACCACTCCATATCTAACCTATCCCATCTCCATCGACTCGAAAACAAATCATGACACGATCTCAGGTTGCTTATCATTTCAAGAATAGATCTTTAAAAGATCTTAGAAGCAAACTCATCATTGACCTCTTGCATATATAATAATATCAAAGAAAATCATATAACAAATCTGTTATACACTTTCTTTATTTCGAATTAAGCACGAAAACAATACAAATCAACCTACCCGAGACCCAAGTGAGGATCTTGAAGTTGTATCTTTGAAGTTTCGTTCTTGTTCGAACATAAACAAACCAAAGGAACACATATGTGTTAGTTTCGTATTGTTTGTGATAAGTAGGTATAAGAAATTAAGGTGTTGTAGTAATTTTACTTAGAGATTGATGAGAGGCGTGTGATTAGGTTAAGAATGAGATAATTTAGTGATAGGTACTTTTATATCCCTCTTTATCAAAGGGATCGCGTATAATAATTTTTGGCAGCCAGGCTTTTCTTACAAATCAAATGGGACAAGTAATGCAATCGTTGGGCCGTAAGTTTGGATTATGACCGATTGATATTTCTATGGAATTGGGCTGAATTCTTGGCTAAATGACATAATTGTCACACCCCCAGACGAGGCCTCGATGGAATACGTGTCCGAGGGCGTGACGTCATAATATACATCACACAAGATTAAGCGAACGACCACTATATGGACGTTTGGAAAAAAATAAACATCGTTGTAATTGGTAAAATAATAAAAGTCATTACATAATCCAAGGGAGTTTAATAATAAAATGCGGAAGCTTAAAAGATGTTTTTAAAAGACAATGGTATTTAGATGATAGATAGATGCTCTTAAAAATCCAGACTAGCATGAGACATCACATTTCACTTCAAGGATAGATCCACAGTCAAGCACCTGAAAACATGCTTAGAAAAGTCAATATAAAGTTGGTGAATTCGCATGTTTAATTACATCACAAGTATGGAACACAATATTTGAAACGTGTGACGGTTGTAACACATACAACAATCATAAAAGTATGTTTACGTTGCACTAGATTTACTATAGTGACTTTAGATCGCATAAATCTTATGGATGCAATACCTAAAAATTGCAACTAGTCCTCGTCAACCGTCTTGCCTTCGTTTATTTTCTATGGTTGTGGGTGAAGTGCAAATGGTGTTTATCAAAGGGCGTCAAATTACCGATGGATCTCTTTTGGTTAATGGAATTATCTTGTGGGCTAAGAAACATATGAAAAAGCTATTCCTTCACAAAGTTGATATTGAAAAGTCGTTCGACTCACTAAGTTGGTCTTTCTTAAAATCAATCATGTTTCAAATAGGTGTTGGTGCAAAAGGGAGAAAGTGGATGCATTATTGTCTTAACTCGGCATCTCGGTTTTTATCAGTGGGTCACCAACCAATGAGTTCGAAATAGAAAAGGTCCTAATACATCATCTTTCTCCTTTATTGTTCATTTTGACGGTTGAAGCTCTAAATATAGTATTTTTAGATGCAAGAAACAAGAGCATTTTCCTTGGTGCCGAAGTGGGAATATATAAGGTTCCAATTTCGCACCTCCATTTCGCGGATGATGCTATGGTCAATGGTCACTCCCCAATGTAAGAAGCTTGTCAAGAATCCGTACTTGCTTCCACCTTGCTTTCGGCCTCTAAGTGAGTTTCAACAAAGTAAGCTTTTTAGTATTAGAGTTCCTTCAAGTTAGCTTAACTTATTACTCTATTGCATGTTAATTGATTATCAAACCCTCCTAACTTCGTTGTACTTTTTTGGGTTACCAATTGGGGCTAGTATGTCAAGAAAATAACAATTGGTTACTTTAACTCCATAGATTCATAGAAAACGATCTCTTAACGTGGAAATATAAGACTCCCTTTTTATGGTGGTCATTTAACTCTCATAAAATCCATTCTTTGTAACTCTAGGTGTCTATTTCTTCTCCATCTTTGTTTCTATCATTAAGAAGCTTGAGAGCATTCGATGAAATTTCTTTTTGGTCGGGTGGAAATTTTGAGAAAAAGAAAATCGCTTGGGTTCCTTAAAATAAAGTAATTAGTCCACGTCACCAAGGAGTTCATGGTATGTTTTTAACCAAGCATTGTTAGTTAAATGGTGGTGGCGCATCCTCCTAGGAGTTCATGTGTTTTCTATGAAAATATTTTTTTCCATCATGGTTAAAGGGAACGGCGGAAAATTTTCTCACATACAAGTAGGTGCTTGGTATCATGTATGAAATGAAAGATGAGATTTTTTCTATTGATTACTCTTCCGTTGATTTTTAAACGAAAAATAAGAAATTGTGGTACAAACGCGTTTTTTTGGACATATATGTGGCTGGAAGACTACAACTTGTGACACATTATCAAGGTTATACTGGCTGGAATCAAACTTATTGTGTTTATTTATGATCGTGTGCTATTAATCATTCAAACAATCTACATATTGTGCTTTAGCCTTGTTTCTTTGCGCTGTTCATCATGCAAACACAATGTGCTTGGGAAGGTTTATAAACCTAGTAGTCCTCACCCCTCGACAGCCTATGTTTTCACAGGCTTGGACTAGACACCCAAGATCAATTGTTGAATACAAGAAGTTTATGAGTTAACAACCTTCTTTTGTGCCTATGCATCTCCATTGATTTGACACGTGGATTGCTCCTATTAGGCAATGATAGCTTTTCACAGTCAAGAGTATGAGAAAATACATATCCAACCTCCATTACACATCAAACACGCAAACGTATAGATGTAATAATGCCCTTCCTATTAAAAATAAATATATCATCTTGGAGGATTTTTCATGAAAGGATTCTAACCCGGTCGAACTTAGATCGAAGAGGTATTGATCGTCATTTCACTCATTGTCCCGTGTATGACAACGATATCGAAACGGAATTGCATCTTTTTATCTTGTGTGAAGTTGCTAGAGAGGTTTTGCCCAAGGTTCTAAAATTGTGGAGTATCCAAACAATGGTCACATTACATCTATCTATTGGATGTCATCACCTCGCTGAAGATATTCAATCTGCACTGGAACCATCGCATTGCCCAACTTTGATGTTGTTGTACAATAAACCCTTTGGTTCATTTGGAGGTTGATTACGCCTAAATTATTTACATGTTTTCGGCGCGTTATTTGCATTTATTTGATCATTTTCTCGTGAACTTTAGGTACTTAATCTAGTATAATTGCTATTATATGTTCTGGTACATGTCGTGAGAATACGGAAGAGTAACGGAAGTATTGAAGCTTAAACGATGAAAATAACTAAAAGTTGAATGATCTCCCGACCACCTGTCCACTGTTTTGGCACTTAACTGTGACACGAATGAATCGGATTGTGTTGATTCACGCGGGCCACGGAAATAGAATTATTTATCTACAACTTTTGGAAAATCCCACTTTCTGAAAAATACAGAAAGTGCACCGCACTTTCCCAAAAACCGAGCACACTTTCTGTATAATCAGCTTTGTCTCACTATTTTGATCATAACTAGGTCATACCGAACTCTGTTTTGTTGTTTCAAGCGGCACCGAAGGAGAATTCAGGTTTTTCTACAAACCACGCGAAAAGAAAAGTCTGAAAGTACTAAATGTGCGGCGCACTTTTAAAAAAAGTGCGGCGCCTTCTGTTCGAATTTAAGAGAATTTAATGCCATTAATTGGGACAGAATTTACACCTCAAGTTGTGCCGCAACGTATTGTAAGTGCGCTGCACTTGGCCCCCGAAATAGCCTATATAAGGCCCCTTTGCCTCTCATATCTCACACATCCTCACACCACTTTCTTTAGTTCGTTTTAGAACACTCCAAGTGGGTGTTTTTGGTGAACTTGGCTTGACAAACCAAGGAACCAAACACCGCCTTCAAACCACCATCACCACCATCTACTACCACCACTCTCCACCATAAATTTCTAGATTATAATCCATCCAAGGAAGTAGCATTGAAGTGTAATTCGAATCTATAAGCAATTATGACAGAATTATTCATTAGTTTCCTGGAATTTTGTTGAATATAATAAAGTGGTCTTGGGAAAATTCTATGTGAAATCACAATACTTTGCTCTTGAATTGTACTGAATATTTGATACTCTTTTGAATATAATCTTTATTTAATTCATGATGAATGTTATGTGTTTTGTTACTATGATTATGAAGTAGTCTACTTATGTTTGTTTGAAGCATATTGGGATCTTTTGATATGGAGCGTTTGGACATGTGTCTATGAGATGTGTTAAACATGATTTTCTAAGTGTAATAGGCGAAAGGATAACTATAAACTTATGTTTTATCATTCCACCTAAATATATGGTTATAATAACTTATAAAGGCCGAGTGGAATTTGTTATTATAAATCGAATATAATCACTAGTTATATTTAAAGGCCGAAAGGATTTATAGTTGTAGATAACATCTTATTTTCTTATACTTATAAACACTATCATAAAGACTCTTCATTTCCAAGTGATCTTGCCTAAGCAAACATACTTTACATCATTGATTGAATCATCCTTTTATTGCTTTCTTTCAATAGTCAAATTTTGTATGTTTTGGTTAATTTGATTTGTGCACATCTTCTAACCTTAGACACTTTAATTATAAAACTGTGAAAAACTTCAATTCCCGTGGAACGACTGGACTTTACCTAAAGCTATACTATACCGAACGGGTATTACTTCTCGATGTTGTGGTTTTTAGTATAAAATCGGTATTTCTCTAGTATTATAAAATTTTAAAGCTGGAAAAACACACATCAATAGTTTTTGGCGCCGCCCGGAGGAAATAGTTAAGTTGTTATAGTTTGTGCTTTTTTATGGTGATATTTTGTTTCTTAAAATTTTCAAACTCGCCGTATGTTTTCTGGCAAACGGGAAACCATAAAATTTATTTTTCTCCAGGGAAGTACGCCGGAACATTTATTTGTCGCTGCCAGTTTTTCTGTAAACCCAGATAGTAACGCCGCCTTTAACCCAAGTACGCCGCACTTTCTGCAGATTTTTCACAAACAGAATTTTGTTTCAAAAACCAAAACAAAACCCCCCAATCTGCTAGTCTTAGGTTCTATAATCATTTGGAATTATATTTTATCTGATTATATGCCTTGTGTATTTGTAATTATCTAGTTTATCATAATATTAAAAAAAAACACAAAATTCCAGAAAAGCCGGCGCACTTTTCCTAAAGTACGCCGTACCTATCAAAAAAAATCTTTTAATTTATTTATCCCATATTTGCTATATATAATTAAACAAATATATCTATTTACATATAATCTATAAAAATAAAAAATTATTAAAAAATGAAAATAATTTATTTAGTTTTGAATATTATCCTATTAGCCATAACAAATTATATATAAAAAATATATTTTTGCAAAACTGTTCTTAGTATGTATAATCCATTTTCGAAAAAAACTACTAGTTCTAATATATAAATTAAATAAAAATTTAATAAAAAGGTCTTGTAAATTTAAAATTATCCAAAAAGAATCCATTCAGATCGAATCATTCAAATCGTCAACTCAACATTCCTCTGTTAAGGAATTTATCGTCATAAATATACCTGAGGAGAATGTTGAAACCTAAGAAATAATAATCAATCCTGATAATCAACCTATGTGGGAAAGTGCTAAGACTGTAGCACCAACTCCTAATTTTGCTATTGTTTGACCCGATGTTGATGACAACTTTGTTATCAATAGTACCCACTTGAAAATGATTTGGGAAAATAAATTCGATGGTTATCTGCGGGCCGATCCGCATGACCACATCCGTGAATTTCTCGCAATCTGCGACATGTTCAAATATGGTGAAACTCAAAGTAAAGCTGTCAAGCTTTTGAAGTTTCCACTATCCTTGTGCGATGATGCTAAAACCTGGTTTGACGAACTTAATGTAGAGTCCATAACATCGTGGGAACAAAAGAAGGGCTTTTATAAGCATATTCTTTCCACCTTCGTTATTTAACCGTCTTTTACTTGAAATTAGAAATTTCTCTCAAAACGTATGTGAAAGTCTAACCGACGCTTGGTTACAACTAAAGAACATGCTTCGAAAATGCCATGGGCACGGTCTGACCAAAGGAGGTATTATTCAAATATTCTATCACTGTCTAAGCGAACCCACTCAAGGAATCTTGGATGGAACTGTTGGAGGAATCTTCCTTTATAAAACTCCAAATGAAGCTTTCAACATCTTGAGGACAAAGTCCTTTTCAAACTTGATTGGTCAACTAAATCTCAAACCGAACATCATCAAAAATCTGTTGCTTTCACCGTTAGAAGTAATGGTAATAATGATAACTCCCGATTAATGGAAAAATTAAAAGATCTAACTATAAAAATGGATTCTCAATTTTCAAGCTTAAAAGAAGAATTACAAAATATACGTAACAAATATTATGACCTTAGAGATTTCCACACATCTAAAAATCGCATGAACGATGACACGTCGATGTGTGAACGTCATGAAGTAAATTACATCCAATCAGGATGTTATCAAAATCAAAATTCTCATGATTCCCATTATGAACAACCTCAATCAAATATTGATTTCGGGAAATCACTCACAGAATTAAACAATGATGTGAAATATGATCTCGAACATTTCAAAAGCTGTATCCGTAGCATGAGAACTGTTCCTGATAAACTTTTTTACAAAGACGATCAATCGAAAACAGATCTCGGAAAATTAATCACAAAATTCTTGGATTGTCAAAGAGTTACAAATATGTTTGTCAAGAACCATGTTAACGATATGATTATAAAGATGAAGCAAAATGAAAAGACGTGCCAAACTATATATAAAGATACGAAAAGAAAAATAGACGAGTGGTCGAAATCACAAAACCCCCCTTCTGAACCACCTCCTCCTCAAACTCACACCGAGCACGTGAATGCCGTATTCATCGGGAGTGGAAAGTCTGATGAATCTTCAAAAATTCAAAAAGATCCACCACCTCCTATTATCGTTAACAAAAAAATAGAAAAACATCAACCAATTAAGACATCAAAAAGGGGTTATCACGTGGTCAAATCAAAAGAATATCCATTCCATAAGTACAATCAAAAAAGATTAACCAATTAAGACAACGAATAGGTCCCTATTCGTTTTATGAGTACATACTAAAAATCCCATACCCTTAATGTTTAAAAGTGGATCATTTCCACTTGAACAGTATTGTCAAAGAATCTTAAATCAAATATAATAATGTTGTAAAACAACAGCCTAATAGCAACACACATAACTGAAAGAAAAGAGTAAAGAGAATCGAGGCATATGTATTTCATTGAGATTGATCTCACAAACTACAAATGAATCTCTATTTATAGGGCTCTCATAATCAAAGTATTTATTACAATCATAATAGAGGGAATACAAAAGATGAAAGGTTTGAGAGGTTTAGGTATATGGATAGCCACAATCATAATTATTCATAACACTCCCTCTTGGCTATCCATCATTAGTTCTCATACGCTTGAATGTGTTGCCTCATTAAAAACCTTGCTTGGAAAACCCTGTGGGACAAAACCATAGCTAAGGAAAAAAGAGTGCAACGCGTATATTCTCCCTCTGACGTATATTCTCCCTCTGATGATTAGATCACTTAAGTTCATTGAGTCTTCGCATTCTAGTGTCGTGAACCAACTTATTAAATGTTGTAGTAGAAAGTGCCTTGGTAAATAAGTCTGCTTGGTTATCACTTGAACGAACCTTTTGAACAATAATGTCGCCACTCTTTTGCAAGTCATGAGTGAAAAAGAACTTTTGAACAATATGCTTGGTTTTGTCACCTTTGATGTATCAGTCCTTAAATTGAGCAATACATGCTGCATTATCTTCATGTACAACTGTGGGAGCCTCCCGATCTAAATAAATCTCACATGATTCACGAATATGTTGTATCACACTTCTCAACCATACGCATTCCCGACTCGCTTCATGGATAGCCAATATCTTTGCGTGATTTGATGAAGTGGCACTCATTGTTTGCTTTATGGAACTTGTGAAACTAATACATCATCACATTCATACCAATTTTTATCCAATCAAATTTATTTAAGCACTTTTATGGCTTCACATTGTTCAATGTAAAACATTTTTATAGTTTCAACATAGTTTAGTATATTAGTGTAACATTTCTCATTTTCAGGTTATTTACAACTTTAATAAATTCCATTATTTATTTTTAGAGTTTTACGCGTTCGCTTTTAATTATTATCTTATAGTTAAATCGCGTAAACTAAAAATCAACGTTCAATGTAAACGGACATCAAACAAATTAAAGTTTACATCAAGCAAGTGTTATATGATTATTAGGAGTATAATTTATAACTTTTCATAATTTATTTTTGTTGGTTACGTAAAACGCTTACGTTTCGCAATAAATTACATTCGGTCATACCCGGAAGCACCTTTACCCATCTACACTCAAACAAATACCCACATTTATACCCAATACTCAAAATTTATTTATTTTGCTCACTTATAACCCTTACAAACCGGACATAGGCATTTACACAAGAAATAATATTCAAAACTTTCACTAATTCTTTTCCTTCACATGTTATATCTTACACAAGTTGTACTTGGACCCAAGTTGCTAGAAATTGTCCAATCTATGTACCCTTGAGCCTTGTGAGCCGTGGCCTCCTCCTAGGGAGGAGGAGAGCTCTTACACTTGTCCTTAAAACCATTACCAAGCTCATGGTTTCACTTAGGTTGTTTAAGGTTTTATCTATGCTATAAAAGGAAAGTCTTAGGTCCCTAATTACACTCTTACACTCCATACAAGTAAATCAAAGCAAAACCTCTCTCTCTTGGACTCAAAACCCACGGCACACATTTAATATTTAGGGTTTCATTTTAATTTTCCATTCAAGGCAATCCAAGTGTTCAAGTGTTCATTCTAAGGTTACCTAAGGTTACACAAGGTGTTGGCAAGCTTGGATTCGGGTTTAACAAGGAATTATCAAGAAAACATAATTAGGGTTTTGATTTTGAAGGCTTGGTTGGGGTTTACATCTTGTGTTCATCATCCTACTTGACTTCTATAAGGTCTATTTAAAGTATTTAATATTCATTCATTCATTTTCTATTGTGTACATGCTTGTTGTATAAGTTAATCACCACCTAGATTCATTTTAAAGTTATATAAAGTACTTGATGATTTCATATGGACAAATGACATGAACATTTAGACTAAATACATTAAGATACCGTTACAACATTGGAGAGAATTATGGGTGTGCAAGGTCCTTTAAGTAAAAAATAAATACAAACTAACTGTTAATTAAAACCCTAATATCTTTCTATGGCTACTGTTGAACATTCGAACTATAGACCCTATTTTTACCATTTATAAAAATAGTGTTCTCTTACAAGGATCGTGAGCATGTAAGGAACTCGAAAAACGGAATTATAACGAACAAGTTATGGAATTTACAAGTTATATATAAATAAACTTTATAAAAACAATTTTATAAACTGTGATGAACAGTAAAGTTACTGTTCATCGGAGGTAAAAATTCCATAAATGTAATATTTTGATAAAATTCCTTAATACGAACCCACGGACATAAAGAACTCGAAAAACGGAATTATAACGAACAAGTTACGTATTTTACAAGATATATATAATTAATTCTATAAAAACAATTTTTATAAACTGTTATGAACAGTAAATACTACTGTTCATCAGGGATTTAAATTTTATAAATATAATATTTTGATAAATTATCTTAATACTAATCCAAGGACATAAGGATCTCGAGAAACGGAACTATAACGAACGAGTTATGATTTAAACAAGTTACGTATAATTAATTTTATAAAAATAATTTATATAAACTGTGATGAACAGTAAAAGTTACTGTTCATCAGGGGTTTAAACTTTATAAAAATGATGTTTTGATAAATTATTTTAATACGAAGACATGGACATAAGAAACGTATAAAACGGAGTCGAAACGATAAAGATATGAAGTTTTAAAACTCGCGCGCATTACTTTTATTTTTATACAACCTTTTATAAAAACAATTAAATTAATAATGACATATCATTATTAAATCATACATTTTTACAAATGATGCGTTAGTAAATAATAATAATATTTTCGTTACGAGTACAAGTATATATACTTTAATTTAACGAAGTACGGATTAATAATTAATTTAACTTTTAAAGAATTAATAAAAACTATTAGGTGGTGGTGTAACTATACGACATGTGATGTTTTAATTATATGAAATACATTATTCTCATACGGACTATAATTAATTAGGTTGCATTCAAATTGCCGAGGCTATTCACTTACTTGATTTAGATAACCAATCATTCACTTACGGTGAGTTCATAGCTCCGCTTTTATACAACTATATTGTTTTATAACTTTGGGGTGAGAAACATTCATTGTTTTACATTTGGACGCAAGTACTCTTTAAACAATATAACGAGTTGGCCTAAGTACTAAACCCACTAATGCCCAGCTATCAATGAACTGTCAATTGGCTATTAGCGACGCGAATGTTAATGAATAGATCTATATTGGGATTGACATCCCCGATTCGGGTGAAAGCGCTCATCATTTTCGAATGTACTTAAACAACGAACGTAACATTCGAACAATTTGGATGTTGCCAAGTTGAACATCTACATGGGCACATTTAGTGCATTAAATAGTCATACATATATGTCGACTTCGTTGTCATGAAACTTAGTGCAATTCGTAATTACTTCTAGAGATATAGTATGTGTTACGGGATTTCTTACATTAGAAATCTGTGGGTCCTATTTTATACTTTAACTAAACTGTGGAATTCACCAACTTTATATTTGACGTTTTAAGCATGTGTTATCTGCAGAGCTCAATAAGGGTACTAGAAACAAGGAATACATGGTGACACCATTTTGGAGTCATTACTATAAAGATTTGATGCATTACATTTTGGGAATATTTGTTAAGTCCTTACAATCTTTTACTTTTCATGGATGAACTATTTAGCTCGGCTATTTAACAAACAATTCCTAATTTAATCCAATGTATCAATTTTAAATGACTCATATAGAGGTCGTTCTCATATCTTGTGCTATTGATCTATGAAGTAACACTCGCCAACCCATATTCCGCTGCGACCCATTTTGGGGGTGTTACAGATTGGCATCAAGAGCCTAGGTTATAGAGAACCAGGTCAAATGTTTTTACTTGGACTATAACCATTTTCAAACACTGCATCATACAAAAGTTTTTCACGGGACACATACACTATTGAGTTGCATTAGTTGGTTATGCTATATGCTTTCATGATATGTATACATGTTTATATTATACTACATATATACTATTATGGTCTTATATAATATACTTATGTAAGTTTATTTATCTTCCTGCAGTCATGTCTTCTGCGTCATCCGCTGTCACCTATACCTCTGTGTACACTGACTCCGAACCAGGGAGAGTCTTTTGGGGAGCCGACGAGGAGATATCTGATGGAGATGTACCACGAGTCATCGTATACGGATACTCGGGGCGACTTCCATGCAGCCAGTAGACCCACCATCCCCTGACTATGTGCCTGGACCTGAGCACCCAGCATCTCCCGACTATGTGCCCGGTCCTGAGCACCCACCATCACCCATCGAGATACCATATGTACCCGAGCCTGAGTACCCCGAGTACTTAGTACCTTCGGAGGATGAGGCACCCATGGAGGACCAGCCTCTACCCGCTGATGCTTCACCCGTAGCCCTATCACCAGGCTATGTACCTGATTCTGATCCAGAGGAGGATCCGGAGGAGGACTCCGAGGAGGGGATGGAGATGATGAGCCCTCCGGTGATGACACTGATGATGATGATGCTGATGATGATGATGAGGAGCCTTTCGAGGACGAGGAGGATGACGAGGAGGAGGAGGAGCATCTAGCTCCGGCCAACTCTTCTGCTATACCTATTGTTGACCCTGTTCCCTCAGCCGGGGATACAGAGGCGTTTGAGACTGATGAGTCTGCACCCACACCTAGACCACCTCAGATCAGGATCCCCTTTGCCCAGACACGTCTCCGTAGGGCACGGAAGACTGTCAGACCTGAGCCACCGATGTCGGCATCCATGGAGGCACGCATTGCTGAGCATGCTGCCGCACCTACACCACCACTACCTGTTGCATCTTCACCATTACCCTTACCATCACCACTCACTACTAGCCCTACTGATGCAGGGGCACCATTAGGCTATAGGGCAGCCGGGATTCGGATGAGAGCTGCAGTTGCATCACCACCCTCATTACTTCCACCTACTTCCCCCAGGACTGATGTTCCTGAGGCTGAGATGCCGCCTCGGAAGAGAGCTTGTCTTACTACTCCCGCTCCCGGATACGAGATCGGGGAGAGTTCAGCGGCTGGTGCCGCAAGACAGCCAGGGCCTACTCCAGAGGTTGACACTTGGGATGAGATTGTTGAGGCCATGATGGAGATAGCACCGACCACCTTGGAGGGGGTCGACCAGAGAGTGACAGAGCTTGATACTACTGTTAGGCAGAGGACTGAGGAGTTCGAGATACGATTTGAGGAGGCACATGATGACCGAGCTTACTTGGGAGCCCTAGTCAACTCACTGTTCAGAGATAGGCCATACCACCGCCACACAGCCTTGGCCTTGGATAGGGAGGCGGTATATGCTCGCATAGCATGGACTAGTTCTGAGGAGAGGAGTGCAGCCATAGAGGCACATGTTAGGACACTGGAGGCACAGGTTGCCACGTTGATTACTCAGACCACATCACTTCAGACTCGGTTGACTACAGCGCTTGGACGTATTGCGACACTAGAGGCTAGAGACCCAGAGCCCCAGGAGGGACCAGCTGAGGCTGGCAGCAGCAGTTAGTCATGCATCATTTGTAGCTATCCTGTATAGCCTATTAAGTTTTATGGGTTACTCCCAGCTAATAGGCTGTAAGGACTTTTGTTTTATCTTTTTAGCTATCATTGTATGAGCGTGTTTAAGTATTATGGGTGATCCCCCACTAACACCGCCATAGGTCCCAATTTTCACTTTTTGTATCCTCATTGTACTAGAACATGGATTGTAATCAGGACCATCATGTATGATTATCGTTGTTGTTGTGTAATGATGTTGATTTATTTATGTCATGGTTTTGATTTCACTATTCAGTTGTATATTTTCACTGTGGATGGTTGATCTTTTTTATTTATTATGGCATATGTCACCTACTTTATGATTGTGTGAGACCTGAGTGTATTATATTTCTTGTGATTTTGAAGAAAATGTTACCAACAGACAGAGCCACGAGACAATCACCACCACCAACAACCACTCCGACCACCACTGTTACTAATACTCAACACCCACCTTTGATTTGATCAAGGCGGATGCTGCTGCTATTGGCAAGAAACGTGATGCAAGCCAGAAGCCAGGGACGGCGATAAACATGCCATGGTTCAGAAGCCGGGCGGAAGAAGGGCAATTGCCTAACCAACGAGAATGCACTTACACTGATTTCTTGAAGTGCCAACCTATAAATTTCAAAGGCACCGAAGGAGTCATTGGCCTGACCCAATGGGTGGAAAAGATGGAATCTGTTTTCCTTATCAGCAACTGTGCTATTACAAGTCAGGTTAAGTTTGCATCTTGTACTCTCCAAGGAAGTGCCTTGACGTGGTGGAACTCGCACGTAAGGGCTGTCGGACAAGATGTTGCATATACAATGCCATGGACGGCTTTGAAAAGGATGATAACAGATAAATATTGCCCTAGGGGCGAGATCAAAAAGCTAGAATCTGAGTATTGGAACTTAAAAGTGAGAGGTACCGATTTGATGACTTACAATCAACGATTCCAAGAGTTGGCACTCATGTGTGATAGAATGTTCCCTGAGGAATCAGCTAAAGTGGAAAGGTATGTCGGTGGTCTTCCCGACATGATTCATGGCAGTGTTAAGGCATCAAAGCCTCAGTCAATGCAAGAGGCTATTGAATTTGCTAATTTTTTTTTTTTTTTTTTTTTTTTTTTTTTTTTTTTCTGAAAATGATGGACAAAAAAGATGCTCACTGCACCGAAACGCCAAGCAAAAATAAGAGGAAATTTGAAGATACTTCAAGGAACAACCAAAACCAACAACAACCATTCAAAAGAAACAATGTGGCACGGGCTTACACTGCTGGGCCTGGAGATAAGAAGCCTTATGGAGGAACCAAACCTCTATGTACCAGGTGCAATTATCACCACGATGGGCCATGTACTCAAAAGTGCACTAACTGCAAAAAGACTGGTCACTCGGCCCGTGACTGTAAAGTTCGACCTACTGCTAACAACAACAACAACAACAATAACCAGAGGACCCAAGGGACAAATCCACGAGTTATCACTTGCTTTGAGTGTGGAGTGCAAGGTCACTACAAGAGTGACTGCCCAAAGCTGAAGAATGGAAATCAAGGGAATCGGGCTGGAAATGGCAATGCTGTAGCAAGAGCTTATGTTGTGGGCTCTGCTGGAACTAACCCGAACTCAAATGTTGTCACGGGTACGTTCCTCCTAAATAACCGTTATGCTTCAATACTATTTGACACTGGTGCCGATAGAAGTTTCATATCTACTGCATTTAGTTCTTTGATTGATATCATCCCAACTACATTAGACCATGGTTATGATGTTGAGTTAGCTGACGGTAGAATAATTTGGGTTAATACACTTATACGGGGTTGCACTCTAAACTTTCTAAATCATCCATTCAACATCGACTTGATGCCCGTAGATGGGTAGTTTATAGATGACGTCATTATCCGATGGTATGGTGACGTAAGAGATGTGGACTGGTTAGCTAAATATCATGCCGTAATCGTCTGTGATGAGAAACTTGTTCGTGTTCCCTTTGGAGACAAGACTTTAATTTTTCATGGTGACGGAAGCAACAACGGTCACGAGTCCCGATTGAACATCATCTCGTGTACCAAAACACAAAAGTATTTGCTGGAGGGATGTCCTATCTTTCTAGCACAGGTTACTATGAAAAAGGCGGAAGACAAGTCAAAGGAGAAGCAACTTGAAGAAGTACCAATAGTTCAAGACTTTCCTGAGGTATTTCCCGAGGACTTGCCGGGTATTCCACCAACCCGCCAAGTGGAATTTCAAATCGATCTGATACCTGGTGCTGCGCCAGTAGCACGGGCACCTTATCGACTGGCTCCATCCGAGATGAAGGAGTTGTCGGACCAATTAAAAGAACTTTCCGACAAAGGCTTTATAAGACCCAGTTCCTCACCTTGGGGAGCTCCGGTCTTGTTTGTCAAAAAGAAGGATGGATCATTCCGGATGTGCATTGATTACCGGGAATTGAATAAACTGACGGTAAAGAACCGTTATCCGCTTCCCAGGATTGATGATTTGTTCGATCAACTACAAGGTTCGAGTATCTACTCAAAGATCGACCTGAGGTCGGGTTATCATCAACTAAGGGTTCGTGAAGAAGATATTCCAAAGACCGCATTCAGAACTCGATACGGACATTATGAGTTTCAAGTTATGTCGTTTGGTTTGACTAATGCACCTGCTGTATTTATGGATCTCATGAATCGGGTGTGCAAACCATACCTGGATAAATTCGTAATTGTCTTTATTGACGATATTCTGATATACTCGAAGAACAAGCAAGAGCATGCAGAGCACCTCAAGTTAATCTTGGAGTTGCTTAAGAAGGAACAGTTGTATGCCAAATTCTCTAAGTGCGAATTCTGGATCCCTAAAGTACAGTTTCTTGGTCATGTGATCGACAGTCAGGGTATTCATGTGGATCCTGCCAAAATTGAATCCGTCAAAGATTGGGCATCTCCTAAGTCTGCAACGGAGATTCGTCAATTTTTGGGCCTAGCAGGCTACTACCGAAGATTCATTGAAGGATTCTCAAAGATCGCCAAGCCAATGACCAAGCTGACTCAAAAGAAGATCAAGTTTGATTGGAGTGACAAGGCGGAGGCAGCTTTTCAGTTGATAAAGCAAAAGTTGTGTAGTGCACCAATTCTAGCGTTACCCGAAGGAAATGAAGACTTTATCGCTTACTGTGACGCTTCAATCAAAGGGTTGGGCGCGGTGCTAATGCAGAGAGAAAAGGTGATTGCTTATGCCTCACGACAACTAAAGATTCATGAGAAAAATTACACCACTCATGATTTGGAGTTAGGCGCAGTAGTGTTCGCTCTAAAGATTTAGAGGCATTATCTGTACGGGACAAGATGTACAGTGTTCACTGACCACAAAAGTTTACAACACATCCTCGATCAGAAGGAATTAAACATGAGACAGCGCCGTTGGTTGGAATTGCTTAGTGATTATGATTGCGAAATCCGCTATCACCCAGGAAAAGCAAATGTAGTGGCCGATGCATTGAGCAGAAAGGAACGAGTAAAGCCATTACGGGTTCGGGCCTTAGTTATGACTATCGGTTTGGACCTTCCCAAGCGGATTTTGGAGGCTCAGATTGAGGCAAGAAAACCAGAAAACCTCAAGTCCGAAGACGTAGGAGGTATGTTGATTGAGAATTCGAAGGACCCAGAAAAGCCCAGGAAGGAGAAATTGGAACCGCGTGCGGACGGAACCTTGTGTCTAAACAACAGAAGTTGGTTGCCGCGCTACGGTGATCTAAGGACTCTGATTATGCATGAGTCTCACAAGTCGAAGTATTCTGTTCACCCGGGTTCCGATAAGATGTACCAGGACATGAAGCAACTGTACTGGTGGCCTAACATGAAAGCTGACATTGCCACCTATGTTAGCAAGTGTTTGACGTGTTTAAGAGTCAAAGCCGAACACCAAAAACCATCTGGCTTACTGGTACAACCAGCGATTCCTCAATGGAAATGGGAAAATATCACTATGGACTTTGTCACCAAACTCCCAAGAACGCAAAGTGGAAACGACACCATATGGGTAATTGTAGACCGACTCACTAAGTCTGCACACTTTTTACCAATGAGGGAAACTGACCCTATGGACAAACTAGCAAGACTGTACTTGAAAGAAGTGGTCACAAGGCATGGGATACCAGTCTCGATCATTTGTGATCGTGACCCCCGGTTTACGTCAAATTTCTGGAGGTCATTTCAGAAAGCTATGGGTACTCGGCTGGATATGAGTACGGCATATCATCCGGAGACTGATGGACAAAGCGAAAGAACCATTCAAACTCTTGAAGATATGTTACGCGCTTGTGTGATAGACTTTGGGAATGGTTGGGAAGGACACTTACCGCTGATCGAATTCTCGTACAACAATAGCTACCATGCTAGTATTAAAGCTGCCCCATTCGAGGCACTTTATGGCCGAAAGTGTCGATCGCCTGTGTGTTGGGCCGAAGTCGGAGATGCTCGGCTCACCGGTCCAGAACTTGTTCATGAAACCACCGAGAAGATTGTCCAAATTAAGCACAGAATGCAAGCTGCTCGTGATCGCCAAAAGAGTTACGCCGATGTGAGGCGTAAGCCTTTAGAGTTTCAGGTGCAATCGAGTTAGTTTTAAAAGGTATCACCTTGGAAAGGGGTCGTACGTTTCGGAAAACGGGGGAAGTTAAACCGAGGGTATATCGAGACCTTTCAAGGGTGTTTTAGCCAAAGAGGGGACCGTTGCTTATAGACTCAAAAAAAAAAAAAACAAAAAATAAAAAAAATAAAAAAAAAAAAAGATCGAACTACCTCAACAGTTTAAGCAGGGTTCATAGCACAATTTTCATGTATCCAATCTAAAGAAGTTTTTATCTGACGAGCCATGCAGTTCCGTAGATGAAATACACAATTGATGATAAACTCCCACTTTGGTGAAGAACAGTGGTGAAATCTGTGGAGCGTGAGATCAAGAAGCTAAGTCAAAGTCTTATTCCCCATCATCAAAGTTCGGATAGGAAGCTCCAAGAATGGTCCTGAGTTCACATGTGGAACGCATTTTCAGGTTAATTACAACTTTTAATAAATTTATTATTTATTTTTAAGTTTTACGCCTTCGCTTTTTTAGATTATTATCTTATGAGTTTAAAAATGACGCGTAAACAAAAAAACACTTTCAATGTAAACGGGACACAACCAAATTAAAGTTTACATCAGCAAGTGTTTTATATATGATTATTAGGAGTATAATTTATAACTTTTCATAATTTATTTTTGTTGGTTACGTAAAACGCTTACGTTTCGCAATAAATTACATTCGGTCGTACCCGGAAGCACCTTTACCCATCTACACTCAAACAAATACCCACATTTATACCCAATACTCAAAATTTATTTATTTTGCTCACTTATAACCCTTACAAACCGGACATAGGCATTTACACAAGAAATAATATTCAAAACTTTCACTAATTCTTTTCCTTCACATGTTATATCTTACACAAGTTGTACTTGGACCCAAGTTGCTAGAAATTGTCCAATCTATGTACCCTTGAGCCTTGTGAGCCGTGGCCTCCTCCTAGGGAGGAGGAGAGCTCTTACACTTGTCCTTAAAACCATTTCCAAGCTCATGGTTTCACTTAGGTTGTTTAAGGTTTTATCTATGCTATAAAAGGAAAGTCTTAGGTCCCTAATTACACTCTTACACTCCATACAAGTAAATCAAAGCAAAACCTCTCTCTCTTGGACTCAAAACCCACGGCACACATTTAATATTTAGGGTTTCATTTTAATTTTTCATCCAAGGCATTCCAAGTGTTCAAGTGTTCATTCTAAGGTTACCTAAGGCTACTCAAGGTGTTGGCAAGCTTGGATTCGGGTTTAACAAGGAATTATCAAGAAAACATATTTAGGGTTTTGATTTTGAAGGCTTGGTTAGGGTTTACATCTTGTGTTCATCATCCTACTTGTCTTCTATAAGGTCTATTTAAAGTATTTAATATTCATTCATTCATTTTCTATTGTGTACATGCTTGTTGTATAAGTTAATCACCACCTAGATTCATTTTAAAGTTATATAAAGTACTTGATGATTTCATATGGACAAATGACATGAACATTTAGAGGACTAAATACATGTAAGATATACGGTACAACACTTGGTGAAATTATGGTGCAAGGTCTTTAAGTAAAAATAAATACAAACTAACTTGTTTAATTAAAAACCCTAATTATCTTTTTATGGCTACTGTTGGAATTCGAACTATAGACCCTATGTTTTATATTTTATAAAAATAGTGCTCTTTACAAGGATCGTGAGCATGTAAGGAACTCGAAAAACGGAATTATAACGAACAAGTTATGGATTTTACAAGTTATATATAAATAAACTTTATAAAAACAATTTTATAAACTGTGATGAACAGTAAAGTTACTGTTCATCAGAGGTAAAAATTCCATAAATGTAATATTTTGATAAAATTCCTTAATACGAACCCACGGACATAAAGAACTCGAAAAACGGAATTATAACGAACAAGTTACGTATTTTACAAGTTATATATAATTAATTCTATAAAAACAATTTTTATAAACTGTTATGAACAGTAAATACTACTGTTCATCAGGGATTTAAAATTTTATAAATATAATATTTTGATAAATTATCTTAATACTAATCCAAGGACATAAGGATCTCGAGAAACGGAACTATAACGAACGAGTTATGATTTAAACAAGTTACGTATAATTAATTTTATAAAAATAGTTTATATAAACTGTGATGAACAGTAAAAGTTACTGTTCATCAGAGGTTTAAACTTTATAAACATGATGTTTTGATAAATTATTTTAATACGAAGACATGGACATAAGAAACGTATGAAACGGAGTCGAAACGATAAAGATATGAAGTTTTAAAACTCGCGCGCATTACTTTTATTTTTATACAACCTTTTATAAAAACAATTAAATTAATAATGACATATCATTATTAAATCATACATTTTTACAAATGATGCGTTAGTAAATAAAAATAATATTTTCGTTACGAGTACAAGTATATATACTTTAATTTAACGAAGTACGGATTAATAATTAATTTAACTTTTAAAGAATTAATAAAAACTATTAGGTGGTGGTGTAACTATACGACATGTGATGTTTTAATTATATGAAATACATTATACTCATACGGCCTATAATTAATTAGGTTGCATTCAAATTGCCGAGGCGATTCACTTACTTGATTTAGATAATCAATCATTCACTTACGGTGAGTTCATAGCCCCGCTTTTATATACAACTAAATTGTTTTAACAACTTGGGTAAAACATTCATTGTTTTACATTTGGAACGCAAGTACTCTTAATTAAACATATTAAGAGTTGGCCCTAAGTACTAAACCCACTATTTCCCACTATCATGAACTGTCAATTGCATTAGCGAGCGCGAATGTTAGGAATAATCTATTTGGGATTGACATCCCCCGTCGGAGTGAGTAGCGCTCATCAGTTCGAACTGTACTTGAAACAACGAACTATACATGTCGGAACAATTGGATGTGCGGTTGAACATCTAATGGCACATTTAGTGCATTTAATGATACATATATGTCGAGCTTCGGTGTCATGAACTTAGTGCACTTCGTAATTACTTTTAAGATATTGTATGTGTTACATGTCTTACATAGAAACTTGTGGTCCTATTTTATACATTTACTAAAACCTGTGAATTCACCAACTGTATGGTTAACGTTTAAAGCATGTTTTTACTCAGGTCAATAAGTACAGAGAAACAAGGATACATTGGTGGTCACCATTTTGAGTCTTTACTAATAGAATTTTGGATGCATTACATTTTGGGAATATTTGTTATGTCTTAAAATCTTTACTTTTCATGGATGAACTATTTAAGCTTCGGCTATTGTAACAAACAAGTCTATTTAATCCAATGTATCAATTTTAAACGACTCATATAGAGGTCGTTCTCATATCTTGTGCTATTGATCTATGAAGTAACACTCGCCAACCCATATTCCGCTGTGACCCATTTTGGGGGTGTTACATTAGCCTATACCATTATTAAACAAAAAACACATCTTTTGTGCTTGTGAAGTTGCACAATTTGCTAAACATATATACACCACTAACAATTCAATAAAGTGTAAAAACAAAACCAGATAATAAATATGACAAACTCAATGGCACATTTAAATTTGACGAAGACCTTTTTTTATATTTAATAAATATGTATCTGTTATTCTTAGGAAATCTTCATAAGTATGTTTCAACATTTGAATTAATTTTGGTCATTATCGTTTGCACAGTATCATTTTTATATTTTGATTCAGTGGCATTTCTAGTGGCACATCGTATTTGTATCATGAATGTTATTAAAAGTACATTTTTCATGCCCATAACTAATGTTTATATTGACCAAATGCTAATCCAAAAGTTATCAAAGCACACTTTTCATATAACCATTTTTCTTATAGGTTTCTTCATAGATTATCATAATGTCACACATAGATCAATTTACGAGAAACTACAAGGCGAGTTCATTCAACATGTTAAACTTACTTTTTTTCTTTTAGTTATCAACTAAACATGGTCACAATCAATCATGATGATCAAGTATATCCTACTTGCATAACATGGCCATAATCATTGGTTAGTCATGCATTCATAAATTTTACTATCGGTTAAACAATTACCTTTGTATTAGGAGTACTGATTTGCATAAATGCAACCAATTAAACTGATAACTTTTTGTATTGTATGAGGACTCCTTTTAAACACATAATCTTTAGAATCTTAGGACAAGTCATTTTGGATACTAGTATATAAAGTTATAAACCATAAATCAGATGATGTAAAAATTGTGCACCAACTTATACTACTAGCATTTAGCTAATCATCAAATTCACAAATAAATATCGTAAGCAATTTCTAAACATATATCTCATGTATAGTTAACAAGCCCAAACATGCAAGCGACAATTCTCGAGCAACTTTTTCTTCATTCATTACTTTTGGATCAACATCACATAATTGCATGAGATCATATTTCAAAACTAAAACAAGTGTAGCCATCATCGGTAATCCTTAATCAATATGTTCGGGCCAACAAATTAGTCATGTGAATATAGCTACTAAGGTAATCGCAAGAGATTATCATGAAGCTTTATCTACTGTTCTTTGAACCCTTATTCCCATCTATGTATAATAAAAAGAAATTCTTGATTCAACTCTATCAATACACTAGTCTAATTTTATATATAGAATTAATCAAATAACTTTCATTTACTAAAACCGTTTATTTTCAAAACGGAACTTTAGAAACAAAACTTTTCGCATTTTAGTTATGTTCAAAGTCAATTTAGATACGAATAAAATGTTTATGGTATAAACTACTAAGAAAATTATGACAAATTATATATCATATCGCAATGTCGAATCAAACCACTAATGAGATTTCACATTTGTTCGCGTATATATAGGATAGAGACTAAGCCAACATAGTAAGTTACATATAACAACATGTTTGCTTTAATTAATATTTTGCATGAGATAATTAATATTAGATCAATATGTAAAACAATTATTTTAAGGTATATTTTCATAAAACAAAATATCATATAGGTAACAACAATGTAATCACAAGATGTATAGGTTAGTATTGCAAATCAATTGTAGATACCATTTTTTACAGAAATAACTTATAATTCGTAATATTTTAAGATCCTACTGATCACGCATATATATGTACAGAACTATTTTGATTTACATTGACTACAACATAACATTTTATACTCCATATATGTTTAGTGGGTTGAGCTATAATACCACCACCATATATATATATATATATATGTGTGTGTGTGTGTGTCTTATATAAATGTCAAGAAATCAATACAAATATGATCATGTATCATAAAACATCACAATAGTATGAACACTTAATTCATGAATTAATATGACACATAACTATAGATGGCAGTAAACAAATATGAATGGGATACAAGGGTTTCAAGTCGTACCTTTTAATTATTCTTTCACCCGAGACAACTCGTGTTGATACGTGTTGTGAAACAACGGCCTAATAGCAACACATATAACTGAAAGAAAAGAGTAAAGAGAATCGAGGCATATGTATTTCATTGAGATTGATCTCACAAACTACAAATGAACCTCTATTTATAGGGCTCTCATAATCAAGAAGAGATTATATCACCTTCATATTAATGGGATACAAAAGATGAAAGGTTGAGAGGTTAGTATATGGATATACCAACAATCATAATTAATACATAACTAGTAGTAGTAGTAGTAGTAGTAGTAGTAGTAGTAATAGTAAATAATAAACCTATAAACAAAAAAAATATATATAAATATATAAAACGAAAAAAAATAGTAGTCTTTGAAGTACGATGTGCGCCGTACTTTGATTTCTGTATCGAAAAAGAAAATGAACTTTGGGGTGTGTTCGCTGGAAACCCGTACGAGACTATAACTCGTCCACTCAGGAAACCGAGGGGTTTAAAGGCTTGTTGCATATGCTAAATGTAATCGTGTTGCCTACGAAAGTACGCTTTTGTATTTTAAGGTTTTTGTAGTTTTGTCTATTTCGCAAATTTAATAAACAGGTGGATCATTGGATGGTGGTGATAGCTTATCACTTGGGGAAGTGATATATTTGGATCGGTATATATGTGGTTGAATTCACATACTTGGCGTTTTGCGCCATATCTTTCAGAATTCAACCGAGCACTTATGAGCCCCGGGAAGTATCGTTTCTCTTATTTAATTTTCCCATTTTCCTACTATTAAGTTATTTTCTAAGTTACGAATAATGCTCAACTTAAGTGTGGGGGAAAATGAATTGAAAAATTAGAGTCATTATTAATTTTTAACATTTGTTCGCCCTTGGTAATTTAAAAATCTAATCTCATTTTTAATTTCTTTTGTCACTTAGGTTAATAAAACACAATTAATAAATAAAGATTTTGAAACCAAAGATGTGTCCCGATTGATAGAGCATATCCGACTCGGGATCGATGACATTACTTACGCATTTATAACCATTACTAGTAAATATGTGAGGATTTTAAGCATGTATATACCATACATATTTTATGCTTGATTCTTTTGTTTATGAGTGTGCCAATGATTTATTGATTCTAGAACTTGTGCTTGATAATTATTATGAGACTGCAGTGAGATCACGTTTGCGTGATATAGGTATTTTTATGTGATAAAGAGGCAACTTAGGATTTAACCCAAATAACCATCCTTATACATATACTTTAGCTAATTACACTGATTAGCTAACCACCAAATAAAACCTGTTTGTTAGCACTTATCTTCAGTGCTAGATACCCCTAGTTTAACTACAGAGCCATTCCATTCATTTCTTACATCTAGTAAAATTAAAAAAAAATACAAAAATATAACCTTTATTCTAGCCTTACCCCTTGTCGAAAGTCTCCACGGTTGGTTACTATTTGCTCGGTATGATTGGTTGATTTTTGCTTATAGTTTGTTCGCACTTTGCTATAAGTTTTGTGCCATTTTAACGGAGATGGAGATGGCCAGCTTCATGTTTCGTATTTTTTTGTGGTGTATGCTTATACTGTGTGGGGGAATTGTTAGTTATGTAAAAAAAAAGAAAAACATCGAAAAGAAAAAAGAAAGAAAAAGAAAAAAAGTATAAAAAAGAGATAAAAAAATCAAAAAAATGAAATATGAATAAAAGTTTATGTGAGGCATATTGTTATATCATTTGTACGAGTTCGAGATTTTGTAGTTCGATAACCTCTCGGGTTTGTGGTATATCGTAACTAACAACATGGGTTTCTTGGACTTGTCGATATGTATATTATAAATCTAATTCCAGTATATATTTCCCATGCCTTATCACACCCTTATTATCCCTTATCATGTACATTATAACCCGAATAAAAGTCCTCTTTTGATATTTATACCTGGTGCTTACGCAATGTCGGTGTAGTTTTGTTTCTTGTACAAACCTATGGTAACTTAATGAATCATGTCTGAGCAATTGAGTGTGATTACATCATATGAGTGTTTGAGTGAATTATACTTTTCCTTATTCGTGGGGTTCTTAGTCATGTTACAATAGCTTGAAGATTGTTGGGTATTGTCAAACATCTCGTTTTCACATATTAAAAATCCAAAAATATTTTTTCCAATTTTGTTTTGTAAAGCTTATTTTCCTTATTTTGATTGAGGACAAGCAAAACCTTATGTGACCCTTTAAGTATGGGGGAGGGGGTGTTTGTGCCTTTTGCGCTTATTTAAAAAACTATAAATATTTTCAATATTTCAAATTTTTTAAAAGTTTCAATTTTCCCTTATTTTGTCACATAGGATCCTGTTTCTAAAATTCTTTTCTTAGATTTGCTTGAGCGCAAGCAAAGTTTAAGTGTGAGTGGATTTTATAACGCTCAAATTATACATATTTCTATATGCATTATCTATGCTTTTATATATATTTATTGGTATATTATAAGAACTTTCGATACTTAATAGACTATATTTGCTATTATAGGTTCATGTGACGTGTCGTGGAAGAAAACGAAAGAATACACGAAGATATGGAGCTTAAACGAAGAAGTAAACTCAACATCTAGCTTCCCGACACGTGTCCACTGTTTTGGCCATAACTTGAGCATACGAACTCGGATTGACGCGATTCACTGCCCAC
>BQNB010012854.1:0-72921 GCA_026074375.1 Tanacetum coccineum
AAACTAGTTTTATAAGAGACAACACTTATCCTAGCTGTTCTTAAGTCTTTAACTAATTGTTCATTTTGTTCTTTTAGATTTTTTTACACATTTGATTCGTCTCCGAATACGTATATGTAATATATAGTATAAGGATAAGATAATTATAGTATAGATAGTATTTTCCGCCGGGTTCTACAAAATTGCTTTTAACCAAAGCAATTTCAAAAACCTTCCGGTTCGTTTCCTCGGCGAGAGGTGAATGGAAATTTAAGGGAATGTTGGGAATCAAGCTTGATTGTCATTTCAGTTTTTTTGGTTTTGGTTTTAAACTATTTATATGCTAAAAATTAAACTAATATTAATTCTAAGATTTAAAACTACAAGATTAAACTAAAATTAATCTAAAAGATATAAATGACAAATACGCTTAAAAAAATATAAATGACTAATATGCTTGCTAAGTGACGTGAAAAGTTCATTAAGTGTGAATTTAGGTTTATTAACAAATTAATTCCCTTAGAAAAGAATTTTATCTCACAACATTGGTTCGTTTTGATAAAAACCTCTTGAAAAGAAATTAATTACTAGATGTGTAATTTGACTATTTCTCCGGCTTTTGCCCTTCAAAATATTCAAACTATAAATCTAAATAATCCAAAAAATTATTAATTAAACCTCTTTTTTTTAAATCCACACTTAAATCCCAATTCACAAATGTCACTTAACAAGCACTAATAAACTACTCACTACGCATGGCAATTATCAAATAAGCAAACATTTTATAAAATGACAAAATAAATCTACACTAATTAATTGAAAAAGGATAGAAAATGGAACCGAATTGGAGACCCGCAATTAAACGATAACCACCCGATTTATTTAGCTAAAACAAATAGTCAAATTCGGTCTAGCTAAATAAACCCTTAAGCTCCGCGCCTCATGAGTTGACCGGATCCAAAAAGTCAAAATACACAAATAAATCATTAACTGTTAACACAAAAACTCATTTCATTTTCAAAGTTGTTAACTGTTTTCATTTAAAACCAAACAAGTGGCCCAATAATTCAATTTCCACACACGGCCCACACAAAAATCAAATGAAAGTTCCAAAATTAATTCTTACGCAAGACTAACTTATAAAACTAGAAATAGTTCCTATATAGCAACAACACGATTCTAACATGAATAAGCCAATACAGTAATAAGCTATGATCTTATTTGAATGAACAACTAAAAGCAACGAGACTTAAACTTCTATAAGCACTAATCACTAAAAAAAACGAGACGAAAACCTTACAAGAACTTAATAAGCGAACCAGATTGAGCAAATAGCATAACAAAATTAGCAACTAATAAAAGAACGACTAGATAAGTTCCTTTAACCACACACCTTAATCATGAATACGAAATCTACAAAATAAACGACTAAACAAGCAAATTACCAAACTAGATAAGCTAAAAACTAATCAATAGGCCACGTAAAAACAACAACAAGGACTGTAAATAAGCAATAGACACATTAATGTATCAAATGACAAATCGAATAACTTAAACTCTCAAAAATTCAATCTAGTAATATAAGCAAGCCTAAAACCAATTAAACTTTTTAGAGACTTATTATATCAGTAATTATGAGCTTCTAATTAAACGAAAACGAAACAAACATAACAATAAGCTATTCTCGAGCTTATCACAGCTTATTACTCGAAAAAGATCTTAAAAATGTGTAAGAATGAATCGAAAAAGCTTGGGATAGCTTATAGGAGTCATTCTAAAGGTTTTTAAGAAGTTTTGAAAGAATAAGATGAGATAATAAACTGATGAAAATAGCTTATTTAATAAGCTCGTTCGCGAAGTTAAGAAAATAACAAAAAAACAACTCAAATAAGCAAAACAAGATTTCCATTAAGTTCACAATATTTTTATTACAAAATCTAAATAAGCTTGCGAAAGAGCTGAGAACAATAAGACAGAAATGATAAATAAGCTAATTTCTAAAACACTAGATAGCTAAAAACGGAAAAGCTAAAAGCTAAAAACTAAAAATTCCTTGATGTAGATACATGGGGGGAGCGGTTGTATAATTATAAGGTGAGCAAGTGGGGCGTTTATGTAAATTGCACGCCAATCCTCACCACACAATCAAACCATTCATTGCCTCGAATTTGTGTAGCCTCGGATCAATGAATATTGCAGGACTAATCCAAACGCTGATCTAGTGACACGTGGCCATTGTGAAAGCTTCAAACAAACGCAGCAATTTTACTCGTTGGATCATAAACATTTAGAACTTGAAATGAATTAGAAAATTCCCCGCCACGTGTCGATAGATCACTGGCCCTTCCATCACATAGTAGACACTCATGTGACCAGGTGATAATTAATTTCTTGGCATGTGATCCGATGTCAGCCGACGTCATCCTCAATATTATTTAGATTAAAATTTTGGCCTTTGATAATTGATGGGCTTTTAATAGATTGGGCTGGCCCGGCCCGTTAAGTGGGTTACAGGCTGGCCCATTAAGATTCGAGGGCACCGTTTAACTCGTTTTCGTGGTCTTCCCACTGGTATGCTCGGGGACTTTCTGCGACTTCATCTTAGCTTGAGTATTAATTAGACTTGACCAAATTGAGCCCGATAATTCCCGTTTTTGCATTGGGTGGTGGGGGGGCAACCGTTTTGAATCCTTTTACACGGCAAGACAAAAAATAAACCAAACAAACAAATTTGGATGGGGGGTCAATAGAATAAGGCAAATTTTTAGCATTTTTAGTCGCAATTAATAGTGGTTTTTTTCCTTCTTCTCGGCGGGTTATAAATGATGTGTATTTTAGCGAACATCAAATTCCCCCACACTAAGCCATTGCTGGTCCCACACGCAATGTAAATAAAACAATACCCGGAAATAAATAATTTTATCCTTTTTTAACTTATAAGCCCTCACAATCAAACAAGAACAGAAAATGTTCATTAAAAGGTTCAAAAATCATTTATTTCGTAAGCACCCCCGTTTTAACTACTTATTATTTTATTATTATTATTATTTTATTTTTTATTATTATTTTTTATTATTATTATTTTCATTTTCATTACTTTCATAATTTCCAACAATGAAAATTTATTCATATCGTGTACATAGCAATGTAATCTTTCCTTATTTTTATGATAAGTTGTTTGTTCTTTTAAGATCACGGAACAAAAAGGCAAAAAAAGTGGCTAAATGGCACATAAATTCATCGTCCCCAAGAGACTTTCATCCACCTCTCCAAGCCAAGCTAAAAACAATATCATTGTAAAAAAAATACAAAGTTATGATGCTAACAAACTTACTCATAAAAACTAAGTGTGTACTTACTTTTCCTCCCTTATTCTCTAATTTTTATCTCAAGATTTATTTAAAGTCAGATACCCAAAAAGGGCTCTCATAAGATTTTAATTTCGATAGCTTAGCTAATGATCCAAAAATAAAGCGTAACGTTAAAAAAGCATAATTAGCTCTTAGCCCTTTCCAAAAGATCAAATGTAATCAAGATTAAATCCACATCAGTCGACCAAAATTTGGCTTTATTAGGTTACTTAAGACAATGAGCACCATTCATTCATATACCGAAGGCTCCTTAAAGAAAGACATAAATGGACCAATCTTATTTGCACCATATACCCTAAGGCTCTTTAAGGTACAAACAAGACAAAAAATTAAGCAACAATATCCATTCCATATACCCTATCTCTTGACGTGAATGAATAAAGGCTATAATTTCACTTGTTAGGATTCTACTTAACCCCTTATAAAACCCCTAAGGGCTCTTTAAGGGATAAACATAATAATTATTATTGTGATTGCATATAGTAATGCGCAAATTAAGTATTCCTAATGTGTACTCAACTTAATCACAAAGGACTAATGAAAACTATCCAGTATCTAATTATATCTTAGTAAACCAAAAAAACCGCACAACTCGATTATATTAAACAATTATATATACAAGAGTGAAACAAGCATAATGGGAAAAAAAGCCACAATTAAACACTCATGAGCTTTAAAGAAATCCAACTATTCTATGTTTAGGGCATCAAAACTTATACTCTACTCTATCATCTCTTGTTCTTCACAATTTAAAATTTCTAAATATAGAATTCTTGAATACTTAGCCTAAAATGAAATAAAGCAGGCACTTTAACAAGTCGATATTGACTTGGGCAACAATCACAACTCTAATAAATCGATCTTACGCATATTTAAAATCAATATGGTACGTTGCAAATGTCCCTTAGACTTTTTCAAGGCTAGACTAGCGTTTTATAGCTCCTTGTATAAAAGATTAGCAAAGACAATCTATTTTTAGTTAAGGAGAAAGCTAAGATATAAAACCGGTCGGGTCAAAATTTACTTTTCGTTCTCACCAACGGAAAACCTACATTCGTGTCAACTATTTTCTATTTATTTTTTTATTTTTTTATATATCCAACTAACTATTTATATTTTAACATTTTTCTACACTCAATTTTTTTTATATATATGAACAATAAATTAGATATTAAGACTTAAAAATTTTAATTTTTTTTGGAAAAACAAGCTGCTGGGACAAAGTCAAGCACAGGTAAGGACACATTTTTGATAGAAATCCCCACCCCCACCCCCACACTTAAATGAAACATTGCCTCGAATGTTCAAAATGTCAGGGTTTTACCCCACACTTAGGAAAAAGGCTAATGCAAAAAATTCTAAGTGTGAAAAGGGAAACAATATATATATACATGATCAGGATTAAGGATTCCAAAATAAGTAGAAGATCGAAAACCGGATGATTGGAGGACTGAAAACAAGCACGGGTCTTCATGATCTTAAGGAATCCTGCAAAAACGAAACCACATACCATAGAAAGAAGCTACGGCGCCCCCACACTATGCTATAAAATCACACGATCACTTATTAATCAAGAAAATAAAAGAAGAAATAGGATACACGGGTTGACTCCCGTAGAAGGCGCTTGTTTTTGTTTACCGGAGTCCCGAAGCTTGACTCTCCCCCCATACTTGCAGTGGGGTCAAAAGGATAGAAAAGGAGAACGAAACATCCAAGTAAGGATTGTCCCACGTCCATGGAAATCATCATCACGGCCTCTTAGAAAAATTAGAAAATGATTTCGCCTCTATGAAAAAATAGGAGGCGAAATGAAATTACTCAGGATTTTGAACCCTTTGCCCTCGTTTTCGGATGAAAACGAAGCAAAGTGTCGAAACAACAAGAGAAAGAGGATCACGAATGAATGAATAGAAAATGTCATGCCCGTGATAAAAGTCTCTCGATTGGATCTTCAATGAATATCCTCGGGGACTAAAATCTTGTTCCATTCCGTAAAAAAAAAAAAAATATAAAAAAAAAAAAAAAAATAAAAAAAAAAAAAAAATATAAAAAAAAAAAAAATAAAAAATACAAAAACAAAATGTGTGGTAAAAAAAAAAAAAAATCTAAAAAAAAAAAAAATCCTTCCTTCCGGAGTCTCGAAAGGAATCATGAAGAAGTAGTGAAGTCAAAGGGTGGGAAGGGTGGGCAAAATATTAGGCATAAGAACATAGTGTTCAGAAATACCCTTCACCACTTTGGTAGTCACAACACCCGTATCGGGCTCAAAATCAAAGCAAATCTTAACATTCGGTGGTTCCGGAGGAGGACGAGAAAGAGACGGATCATCAAAATGATCAAGAGAAAATGACTCATTTTCGGGAAGGGGGAGGGAATCATTATTAAACAATTCTTCAAGAAAACAAATATCCCCTTCCGAGTCATAATCGTCATCCTCAATGTCCGGTGGCATCGAGTCATTTGTAGCAAGAAATAAGTCGATCTCCTCCATATGAGAGTCATTATCCTCAACGAGGATAGGAAATTGAGAGAGAGACTCAAGAATTGTATCAGCAATTTCCAAATTTAGTTCTTCCGGCGGTCGTGGAGATGAATTATCATACAACAAATTCTCAACAAGACGGATTTCTTCCTCTAGATCAAAGTCGGCTTTCTCAATTCCGATTGGAATTGGATCGATATGAGCGAGTTCACCGAAGAACTCCTTGAGAAGATAATCAAACAAGGTGAAGAATCAATTAAATTATCACAGTTAAGGTCAAAGATTCGATAAGATTTAGACTCAGTGCATTGAAATAATGCGGATCAATCTTTGGAGAAATGATTTCTTTCTTCATCATCAAAAAGAGGGTTCGAATAAATTTTGAACTTTTCCATCGGAACGTCCTCATCAGAAAGTGACTCGTCATCACTAGAGGTGAAATCATCGTCAGAATCAAAAAGAGGATTCGAGAAAGTTGTAAAAGTCGGAGAAGTTTCATCATTAAGCGCAAAACATTCTACACTCACTTTCATTTATATCGGGAAAAATACACCTCGGGTAACGTCACTTGGAATTAAAACGGGAACAAAGGTTCTAAACACTAGACTTTATTAATTCGTCTGATTCCTTTTCAGGAATAGTGCTAAGATGCTCGTCCCCCATTATGAGAAAGTACTCAGATTCCTTGGTTGGTAAATCGGGTGTGATAGCAATGGTATACTCCTCGTCATCATTGTAGCAAATGGGAATCTTCCAATATCGATCTTTAACCGGTTGCTCTTCCGCAATTCGCTTTTCCGCAATTCGCTTTTCTTCTTCCTTCTTTTGCATAATTTAACCAACCATATCACATATGGATGTCATTTGCTCCATAAGCTTGTTTTGAGAATTGAGAAGGTCATTTTGAACATTGAAGATTGGATGATTGATGGTATATTGTGGGGATTGAGTTTGGTCAAAACCGAAAGAATTAGAATCATAGCAAGAATTTTGCTCATGATAATAGTTTTCATTCATCGGTTGACATTGGTAAGTTTCATGAGGACCCCGCAATTTTCACAACAAAGATATTGTTGTTGAAAATCATGAAAATCTTGTGGGAAATTAAAATCTTGATTGTAACACGATTCCGGATAGATAAACGGAACTTGAGGTGTACAATAGTGACCATAACGAGCATCGTTCCCGCAAAATTCACAAGAATACATAGAAGGTTGTGGAGGTGGGTTGAAAACGTTAGGAGAATTATCAACAAAGTTGGGTTTTAAAGTGTAAGGTAATGAATTTTCTTTTTCGGAATAGCACTCGGATCAAAACTGGCAAAGAAGTTTTTGGAGAGCGCATCAGTGGTAGTTGATTGCATGAGTTCCGGATTAGAGATAAACATTGTGGAAGCATCCGGTGGAACAATTACAAACCAATAGAGCATCCATTCCCACAAGACTTGCAAGTACATTGTTGACAAAAAATTCCATCTAACGAATCACCCACACTTGTAACAACAATTGTTGTTAATTTGATGGAAGGACTTTTGCAAGAATTTTTTTTACCGGGGTCTTGATTGAAGACGAATGGCTCTTGAGGTGCACTAACAACGTTAGTGTTGTGATTGGATGACTCAAAAGTGTTTAAATTTTGTTTTTATCATGAATTGTATACCAACCTTCATTCAAACACTTTCGCACAAAAGCACAAGGTCGACAATATAGACCATCAACCGGATCTCCACAAGTTGAACAATTCTGAGGGGGTTTAGGAACAAGAATCTGTAGTTTCTTTAAAGACGCGCCCCATTTTGAACAACAAAAGTTTGCAGTGTACAAAGCTCCACAAGACATGCATTCTTTAATCGAGAAGAGGGGGTTCAAACGATGATCGAGTGATGCCATAAGAATTAAACAATGTAGAGGGTTAAGAAAAGAATTAAATGGATAAGAAGGTAAAGGGGAATATTTTTAGATTTTGAAAATAATACATAAGAAAAGAAATAAAAATAACAAAGAAAAATATTTTTGGTATTTAAAAATTATATCATGTATAAAAGAATATAAAAAATGGTTTTTCTGGATTTTGTCATAAGTGTTGTAAGTATATGGTAAAGTATTCCCACCCCGCCTGTCACGCGGGTGACCCGGGTTCGATCCCTGACAACGGCGCCAAAAATTGATTCCGTCCGAACACACTATATATAATATATAATATATAAAGAGGATATCAATAATAATATAGTATAGTATTTCCGTCGGGTTCTAGAAAAACGCTTTTAACCAAAGCAATTTCAAAAACCTTCCGGGTCGTTTCCTCGGCGAGAGGTGAATGGAAATCTACGTTCAAGTTGTAAATCGAGCTTGATTGTCATTCAAGTTTTTGGTTTTGGTTTTAAACTATTTCTATGCTAAAAATTAAACTAATATTAATTCTAAGATTTAAAACTACAAGATTAAACTAAAATTGATCTAAAAGATATAAATGACAAATACGCTTAAAAAATATAAATGACTAATATGCTTGCTAAGTGACGTGAAAAGTTCATTAAGTGTGAATTTAGGTTTATTAACAAATTAATTCCCTTAGAAAAGAATTTTATCTCACAACATTGGTTCGTTTTGATAAAAACCTCTTGAAAAGATATTAATTACTAGATGTGTAATTTGACTATTTCTCCGGCTTTTTCCCTTTAAAACATTCAAACTATAAATCTAAATAATTCAAAAAATTATTAATTAAACCTCTTTTTTTTTAAATCCACACTTAAATCCCAATTCACAAATGTCACTTAACAAGCACTAATAAACTACTTACTACGCATGGCAATTATCAAATAAGCAAACATTTTATAAAATGACAAAATAAATCTACACTAATTAATTGAAAAATGATAGAAAATGGAACCGAATTGGAGACCCGCAATTAAACGATAACCACCCGATTTATTTAGCTAAAACAAATAGTCAAATTCGGTCTAGCTAAATAAACCCTTAAGCTCCGCGCCTCATGAGTTGACCGGATCCAAAAAGTCAAAATACACAAATAAATCATTAACTGTTAACACAAAAACTCATTTCATTTTCAAAGTTGTTAACTGTTTTCATTTAAAACCAAACAAGTGGCCCAATAATTCAATTTCCACACACGGCCCACACAAAAATCAAATGAAAGTTCCAAAATTAAATATCGGACGCAATAAAAAAAAAAAAAAAAAAAAAAGACTAACTTATAAAACTAGAAATAGTTCCTATATAGCAACAACACGATTCTAACATGAATAAGCCAATACAGTAATAAGCTATGATCTTATTTGAATGAACAACTAAAAGCAACGAGACTTAAACTTCTATAAGGCACAAATCACTAAAAAAAACAGACGAAAAACCTTACAAAGAACTTAATAAGCGAACCGATTGATGGGCAAATAGCATAACAAAATTAGGCAACAAATAAAAGAAGCGACTAGATAAGTTCCTTTAACGCACACACCTTAATCATGAATACCGAAAAATCTACAAAATAACCGACTACAACAAGCAAATTACCAAACTAGATAAAAGCTAAAAATCTAGATCAATCGGCCACTGTAAAAACACAACAACAAGGACTGTAAATAAGCAATAGACACATTAATGTATCAAATGACAAATCGAATAACTTAAACTCTCAAAAATTCAATCTAGTAATATAAGCACGCCTAAAACCAATTAAACTTTTTAGAGACTTATTATATCAGTAATTATGAGCTTCTAATTAAACGAAAACGAAACAAACATAACAATAAGCTATTCTCGAGCTTATCACAGCTTATTACTCGAAAAAGATCTTAAAAATGTGTAAGAATGAATCGAAAAAGCTTGGGATAGCTTATAGGAGTCATTCTAAAGGTTTTTAAGAAGTTTTGAAAGAATAAGATGAGATAATAAACTGATGAAAATAGCTTATTTAATAAGCTCGTTCGCGAAGTTAAGAAAATAACAAAAAAACAACTCAAATAAGCAAAACAAGATCTCCATTAAGTTCACAATATTTTTATTACAAAATCTAAATAAGCTTGTGAATGAGCTGAGAACAATAAGACAAAAATGAGAAATAAGCTAATTTATAAACAATAATAAGCTAAAAACTGAAAAGCTAAACTAAAAACTAAAATTTCCTAGATGTAGATACTTGTGGGGAGCGGGTTGTATATATAGGTGAGCAGGGGGCGTTTATGTAAATTTCACCCAATCATCACCACACAAATCAACCAATCATTGCCTCGAATTTGTGTAGCCTCGGATCAATGAATATTGCAGGACTAATCCAACCGCTGATCTAGTGACACGTGGCCATTGTGAAAGCTTCAAACAAACGCAGCAATTTTACTCGTTGGATCATAAACATTTAGAACTTGAAATGAATTAGAAAATTCCCCGCCACGTGTCGATAGATCACTGGCCCTTCCATCACATAGTAGACACTCATGTGACCAGGTGATAATTAATTTCTTGGCATGTGATCCGATGTCAGCCGACGTCATCCTCAATATTATTTAGATTAAAATTTTGGCCTTTGATAATTGATGGGCTTTTAATAGATTGGGCTGGCCCGGCCCGTTAAGTGGGTTACGGGCTGGCCCATTAAGATCCGAGGGCACCGTTTAACTCGTTTTTTTGTGCTCTTCCCACTGGTATGCTCGGGGACTTTCCGCGACTTCATCTTAGCTTGAGTATTAATTAGACTTGACCAAATTGAGCCCGATAATTCCCGTTTTTGCATCGTTTTTAATCCTTTTACCTGCAAGACATAAAAATACCAAACAAACATATTTTGCAAATATAATAAGCATATTTTAGCATTTTTAGTCCAATTAATATTTTTTTCAGTTATAAAATGATGTATTTTGCGAACATCATTTTATTAAAAAAAAAAACTTTTCCAAAATATTAAAAATCAAAAAAATTGTAAAACAACAAAAACAACCATTGTGTCACTTGTGAAATCGGCTCACCTTTATATTAGAAACTTTAAGAGAGGTTTAAGGAGGGTTGATCCTACGAACTTCGACCCGAAAGGAGAAGGTGTTTTTAAAAGCTTCGCACTACCCGCTCCTCCCCTTCTTTGGTGCGTTTTTTAAAGAGCCTACCTTATACTTGTTCGATTAACGTTACAAATTTTTTTATTTTTTTTCTCTTATATATTGTTCTTAGTGTACGCGAACTGATCTTCTTTCAAAATTCTATTGAGACCTCTACGATCCTACATCTCTACATTCCGAAATGTCGTAATCGTAGACGTTCTAAACAAAGAGTCGAACCGTTTTCTCTTTTAGAGACTCCCGTAGTTACGATGGCCGATCAACGTACTATGACGGAATTACTCTGTGCACCCACCGAGGGTTATGCAGAGACAATCGTAGTACCACCCATTCTCGCTGAGCATTTCGAGCTCAAGCATAGTCTAATCAATCTTGTAACTTCAAAACAATTCTTCGGTTTTGAGAAAGAAGATCTTCATGCTCATATTCGATATTTTAACAAGATTACTTCTACGTTGAAGTACAAATATGTGCCCGAGACATCGATTAAGCTTATGTTTTTTCCATTTTCTATTGATGATCCTCCCGAGCTTGAGCTCAAGGATTTACCATCTCATCTTGAATACGCGTTTTTAGAAGGAACCGATAAATTGCCCGTTATAATTTCTAAGGAATTAAAAGATGAAGAAAAAGCCGCCCTTTTAAAAGTTCTTAAGTCATACAAACGAGCCATCGCATGGAAAATTTCCGACATTAAGGGTATCGACCCTAGTTTTTTTACTCATAAGATCTTAATGGAAGACGATTTCAAACCGGCGATTCAACATCAAAGAAGGGTAAATCCGAAAATTCATGAGGTTATCAAAAAGGAAGTTATCAAACTCCTTGATGCCTGATTGATTTATCCTATCTCCGATAGTTCGTGGGTGAGTCCCGTTCATTGTGTGCCTAAAAAGGGTGGTATGACCGTAGTTGAAAATGAAGATAATGAGTTGATTCTTGCAAGACTAGTTATCGGATGGCGTGTTTGTATAGATTACAGTAAGCTTAATGATGCCACTCGTAAATACCATTTCCCGTTGCCGTTTATGGACCAAATGCTCGAAAGACTCGCGGGAAATGAATACTATTGTTTTCTAGATGGATTTTCCGGATATTTTCAAATTCCAATTGACCCGCAAGACCAAGAAAAGACCACTTTCACTTGCCCTTATGGAACGTTTTCCTACCGACGTATGCCTTTTGGTTTATGTAATGCTCCAGGCACGTTCCAAAGGTGCATGATGGCCATTTTCCACGACATGATCGAGGAAACAATAGAGGTCTTTATGGACGATTTCTCGGTCCTCGGGGATTCTTTCTCGTCTTGCCTCTCCCATTTAGATAAAATGCTTAAACGGTGCGAAGACACTAACTTAGTTCTAAATTGGGAGAAGTTCCATTTCATGTTTAAAGAGGGCATTGTCCTCGGCCATAAGATTTCAAAGTCCGGGATAGAGGTCGACAAAGCTAAAGTTGATGTTATAGCTAAACTCCCTCATCCGACTTCCGTAAAAGGTGTTCGAAGTTTTTTAGGTCACGCCGGGTTCTATCGTCGATTTATTCAAGATTTTTCTAAAATCGCCCGGCCAATGACTCATCTTCTTGAAAAAGAAACCCCGTTTGTTTTCTTGAAAGAATGTATTGAAGCGTTTAATATACTTAAGAAAAAGTTAACCAAAGCTCCGTGAAAGAAACATGTAAACTATGATCCGGTGGTCTTGGTGAGTCAAACCACATGATAGCTATTTTAGTGAGAGAGAGTAGAGAGAGAAATTAAACTTAATAAAATATGGAAGATACAAAAGACTCAACCCCCCACTATGGAAGTGCATAGAGGGTATTTATACCACCACAATTACATAAGAATCCATATGACTATACATAGTCTCCTGTGTGTGTTGATATGGAAAACAATGGTAAATTCAGTAAGATGTCATCACAGTAAGAGTGATTCCTAACAATCTTCCCTCACGGGACGATATACGGAATTACTTATAATATTTTCCTAACAAGTACATAATGATTAAGAACAAGAACTTCCATGAAGCTTCCAAAGCTGATGACGTCTTCTGTGGTGTTTGACTTTAAGTCTGCACTCCAACATGGATCATCTTTGTAGTACCTTGTAGGAGAAATACTGTAATAGGCACGAACTATTTAACCCGTATACTTCTGGTTAAAGAGAAGCTTCTGAATTAGCTTCCCCCTAATTCATGCCACATAATCTTCATTTAGAAGCTTTCAAAGCTTCCCCCTAAAATAGCAATGAATCAGCTCTCCCCCCTCCCAATTCATGCCACATATTCTTTATTTAGAAGCTTTCAAAGCTTCCCCGCAAACTAGCAATCCTTTCTTGAGCAGTTTCAAAGCTTTCTTACAAGCTTAGAAAAAATAAGCGCACACAAAATTGGTAGAAACCACATCAAATATTACTGCACCTTTAAAATAAGCTTAGCGATTTGATCAGTTTAGGGTAAGCTACAACTTAGATCAAAACAAATATTCTCCACGCACTAAATAATTTCTATCACACACCACATTCCCCTGGAAATTCAAGATAATAGCATACTAAAGTTCTAGAATCACTACCCTCATGTGTCCGAAGAATGCACCCAAAAGCCATAAATTAAAGCTCTGATTTTCTCTGCGGTTATGACATTAGTCTTCCCGGCATTGCCTAACTTAAAAAAATTCAAGAAATATGTCTTCTTAAATCTTTCAATATAAAAAGAAGGTAAGACTCAAGGGTGTATCTTCTCCTTCCCCCTTGTTGGTTTCGACACGTCGAAATCAGCAAAACCTTGGACGCGCAATTACTTAAGTATTTGTGTGAAGAATATATTAGCTCAGATCCAACCCATGAGAATCAATTGTTGATCAAATCTCTACTCATAACCTCTCTTTGGCTATCATTTTACCAACCGTTTTGTAGGCTATTTGAAGTAACCACTGATAAAGTAAATCCGATATACCAAACTTGAAACTAAAGTAGAATTTCCTGTTCTTGTGACTTAAGCTTTCGCTAATGTTGAAAGAACGGTGTAGAGAACTTATGCTCCAAGAAAATCTCTAAGTACTCTATACCGCTCCCAAAGTATGAGACTTTCATCACTACTTGCAATTATCCACAACGTCTTCGGCGTGTGACACTAAGTACTACAACGTAACTCCTTTAAGTGATAGTTATCCAGGTCTTCAACCATCCACCCCGACTGCTAGAAACTAGATAATCCAAGATTTCATCCAAATTCTTAAACCCCGAGCAAGTTATCATTGAAAGTCATGCATCCAGCCAACCTCGACTTCAAGATAAAATAAGAACACGCCTTCGTAAAATGCAACTTCAATCTCAAATAAGTGATACCCGATCAACTCTGTAGTCACAAAAAATTTAATTCTAAATCTAGCCTTTAAGTTTCATGATTCTTTATCCAAATTGATCCTGGTCTCGTCACTTTGTCACTTTGTTATTATAAACCCCGAATGCAACATATAAGCATTTAAGCTCAAATGTATCCATTAACAACTAAATATGGCAAAAAATCATCCCAAGTGAATCATTTAGACGAATTTAGTTTTAATGCGAAACCATTTAACACTCAAACTATTGTACCCGGGTCCATCACAAACACAGCTCACTCAATAAACTCGCATCCCAAATTATGTTAAGCCCAATATACTTAAACATAAATTTTGATACCACAAGTTGTTGTTTTGGCTCGGCCCACATACGTCATTCTAACAAACCCATCTTGATATCACCCAAACAATAACTCTCGGCCCATACTTCACAACCCATATTATTGAATAATAAATCTAGCCCATTACTCCTTATAATTTTCGGATGAGAAAATAGGCCCAAAAGAAATCATAATACCTGGTCCACTGTATCAATTAAGACTTGGCCTCATTGCACACTCGAGCCCACTAAGCCACAAAGCCAGGTCCATAATCCAACTCTTAAACATAGGGGAATCAGGATATAAATATTTTGATACCCTAATTTTTATATCATTTGATAACCCTAATTACATTCTCACTTAAACAATCGCCACCCACCTTCTTTTTCTCCCAACAGTCAACAAAACTTCATCACTCTAGAAGTTAGATCTACTTCTTAACTTCATAAAATCTTCAATCCTTATATCCTATCTCTGCGTATCAAATCAACGACTCATACAAACATATCACCCCCCAAAACGATCATACACTCTTGTCACTCGAACAATACACACATCTTTTAGTTCATTCAACTCAAGCCAACGAACCAATTGAATCCATTGATCTATCTTTTATGTAATCGAAGAACCATACTCATGAAGCACGAAAGCTTATACCATTATCATCTTTCTGCTATTTCTAAACGAGCACCAAACACAAAGACAAGAACAAAGGCTTTAAGATCTTTTAGTGAGGTCTTGGGTAGGTTTAATTTCTTTATGTTTTCTTGTTTTCCAAATCAAAATAATGAAAGGTTATAACCCAAGTGTTATAAACCAAACATTAAGTTTCGATATATCAAAGAAAAAAACGCTATAGCTTTTATAGATTAATGATGGATATGGTTCAAGCACATGAATTCTTTAAAAGATTCATGTATAAGCTTTGAACAAATCTGAGATCATAGTTGATTTATTTTTGAGTCTTGTTGTTGAAAGGAGATGGAGTTGGATTTGTAGTTTGTATAATAGTGACGATGGAATACGGATTTAGATGATTTGGATCTTGTATTGATATTTGTGCCGAAGGGATTTATAAGTGAGTTAGATTTATATAAAGAGGTTGGGTTTGTTTTGTTAATTGTGTTTTGTGCTTGTGTGGTTAAATTAATTCGAGTCTTTCATTCATTTTCTACATTTCTGTAACTTTGACTCGGTAATGACGGTTAGATCTGACTCAGTCGAGTTGACCCAGGTCAACTCGGTAAATACCAAGTTGACTTGGTTTAGGTTGTTCGGTTTCAAGTGGATTTTAGTTGTTCGGTTCACCATGAAATCAAGTTGTTCGGTTTACAAAGATTCTTGAGTTGTTTCAGCTGACAAAGACAAGAATTTTGGTATCAAGTTGTTCGGTGAAAAGATAAAAGTTTTCGGATGCAAGAACTTGCTTTTCATCAACCTTGTGCTAAACTCCAAGACATACAACCTCCTTTTTTTGCTAAAATTTTGGAATCTCCTGACACCTGATGTTTCAAACTATTTGGAACCACACAAAAACAAAACCACAAAAACTATGATTGTAAATAACTAAAATAACAAGTAAAAGCTTGAAAATAATAGAAATCAACGAGCACAACAACAAAACAAACATGAATGATTAGACTAATTCGAGACCATCACGACACAAATAAAACCGACCCAAGAGATAATGTAGCCATGCACTTGATACCAATTTAAAAATACCAGAAAATTGATATGAACTGGAAGGAACTAGTGAAGAAGTGGAATAAGGATGTATTCTAGAGAGAGAAAGTAATAAACATGTAATTCATAAGTGAAATGAGAATACAAAACCAACCAACCAACACCCTCTCCAAGCTATAGAGAGGGTATTTATACACTAGTTTGGCCGGCCACGGGGCCTATTGATGGGCTTACCATGGGCCTTGGGCCATATTAGCTTAATATGTTTAATATATCTAACTACGGGCTTTGACTAGTAAATATGTTTAATATGCTTAATTTGACTAGTAAATATTTGATTAATTAAGTCAACACATTGTTCTTTTGATCGAACACGTGCTGGTTTAATCGAGTCATAAAGTTGCTTATATGTCGTCCTATTCAAAAGCTCATCTACTCGAATAACTTTGTCACCCTATGCTCCAATTCAATATTTATCGTTTCAATCTCTTCTAAGTCCGATTTGATCTTATCCTTATCCATATTTCTACTTAGAGATTTAATTCTCTCTTTCAACTTCTTTATGACCATGTCTTTCTCTTGGGACTGAGCTTTCAAATCATTTAATTCAAACAATTGATCAAAACTTGGAGCACTTTGATTTGAAATAGAATTGTCCCTTTGAAAAATTTCCTGATTAAGTTGAGTATTAACTTCTAACGAAATGCAATGTTTTTCAAGAGTGGTAAACCTTTTGAACAGTTTATCGCAAATCTCTTTTTCAACAAAATCCTTTTGAAGCTCAGTCTCAAGTTTGAGACACTTTTCACATTCATGCACATTCACAGAGGCAAAATCCATAGAGGAATTTACAATCAAGTTCACAATATCTTTTCTCATCACTTGTTCCAAGAGTCGTTCATTTTCATTCAAAGCTTAATTCATTTTAACTTCAAATGTTTTTGACTCTACACGATATTGTTCCATAGCCTGTTCCATTTGACTCAGGAGGAATGGTATTCAAAAACTTTGTGTTCACTTGAAATTGTTCCAGTTTCATATTTTAGATGTTCATGTCATTGAGTAGCAGTGAAAATCTCAAGTAGAATTCACGAAGTGATTCCCCCTTCTTATAAGCAAACTTATCGAATTCATCATAAAGCTTACACTCCCTTTCCTATTTCGTCAATGAAGTTCCTTGCATGAGAAGTTGAATTCTTTCCCAAAGTTCCTTGGCGACTTTATGATTGCTAACCAATGCATTGAATTTAGGTGGTAGTCCTTGGAGAATGATATTAGTTGCCTTGATATCACAATCAGCTTGAAGTGCTTCTGTAGCAGATAACTCATAATATTTCTTTGGCCTTGTAACTCCATTTTCCACAATTGAAGGCCAAATGAGTGGACCATTTTCAATGGATTCAAGGATCATTCGTCCATTTTGTCTATTTAGCATTTATAGTTCTATTATGCTTTTCCAAGAATCATACATATCCTTTTCCAACATGGGTGGACGATTGTCAGTACCTGAAAGGATAGCTTTGTCAGCAAGAGTCGTCATTGAAAAATGTATATATTAAATGATTACTTGGTTGATCGGACGGTGGTAGAAAGTAATTATGTTTAATTAAGTTGTCTTTTAAGTGTTTTAATTTATGAAACTACACGGGATTTTACAATTCTTGACAAAACCAAGAAAAATAAGTTAATGTTTCACGGGATTTTACAAGTCAACGAAATAAACCGTATAATTTTGAAAGACTTGAGTTGTTCAGTTTCAATTAGTGAATTGTTCGGTTTCCACTGAAGTAGGGTTGTTCGGTTTCCACTGAAACAAGGTTGTTCGGTTTCTACTAAAATAAGGTTGTTCGGTTTCCACTGAAACAAGGTTGTTCGGTTTCCACTGAAATAAGGTTGTTCGGTTTTCACTAAAACAAGGTTGTTCGGTTTCCACTGAATCAAGGTTGTTCGGTTTCTACTAAAATCAGGTTGTTCGATTTCCACTGAAACAAGGTTGTTCGGTTTCCACTGAAATAAGGTTGTTCGACTTGAGTTGTTCGACTCAGTTGTTCGACTTGAGTTATTCGACTCAGTTGTTCGACTTGAGTTGTTCGACTCAGTTGTTCGACTTCCACTACTACGAAACCCAAAAACTTAAAAACACAAAAAGACACCTTTTTGATGATTGTTTTGCAAAAATACTTGTACAACTAGTGTTACTAACCCTATAGGAACAAGAAAAATAGAAACTTTAAGGTTTTTAAGCCGAAAATTTTAAAATCAAGATTTTGTTCTTTATAAAGGTTTTGAACACAAAAGATGACCAAAAATGATATTTTTCTAGATTCAAAGCTTGTACACCTATATCTTAAAGATACTAGATCAGATTTACAAAGGTAAATAATCCATTAGTGTACACAATAGTTTGAAATCAAAAAAGAAAAAAATAAAGGACAATTTGTGCAAAAACAAACAAACCAAAAAGAAAACTTAAACACAAAAACTAAACAAACCACTCTATGGCGCTTGATACCAATTGAAAGAAACATGTAAACTATGATCCGGTGGTCTTGGTGAGTCAAACCACATAATATCCATTTTAGTAAGAGAGAGTAGAGAGAGAAATTAAACTTAATAAAATGTGGAAGATACAAAAGACTCAACCCCTCTATGGAAGCCATAGAGGGGTATTTATACCACCACACATTACAAAAGAATCCTGTATTGACTATACTAGTCCCTGTGTGTGGTGATATGGTAAACAATGGTAATTCCATAAATGTCGTCACGTAAAGTAAATTCCTAACACCCCGATTTTAGTTGCCCCCGATTAGAACCTACCATTTGAAATTATGTGTGACGCTAGTGATTATGCGGTAGGTGCAGTCTTGGGGCAACAAAAGACCAAACATTTTCAGCCTATACACTATGCAAGTAAGACCATGATGGATGCTCAAGCACATTACACTACGACAGAGAAAGAACTATTAGCCGTAGTATATGCTTTCGAGAAATTTCGGCCTTACTTAGTCTTATCAAAGACCATAGTGTATACGGACCACTCGGCTCTTAAGTATCTTCTTGCTAAGCAAGATGCTAAGCCAAGATTGCTCTAGTGGATTCTCCTACTCAAAGAATTCGATGTCATTATTCGTGATAAAAAAGGAGCGGAGAATCTCGCGGCCAATCATTTATCAAGATTAGAGAACCCTTATCAAGGTGATCTCGAGAAAAAGGAAATTAATGAAACATTTCCTCTCGAGACCCTTGGAATGATATCTTTTCGTGGTGATTCTAGTACCCCATGGTTTGCCGACATTGCAAATTACCATGCGGGGAATTTTATTGTTAAAGGGATGTCGTCCCAACAAAAGAATTTTTTTTAAGGATGTTAAGCATTATTTTTGGGACTACCCTAATTGTTTATGATTTGTGCGGATCAAATGATTAGGCGATGTGTTCACGGCCAAGAAGCCGTTGATATCCTCACGGCTTGCCATAATGGACCCACCGAGGGACATCATGGTGCCAACTACACCGCTAAGAAAGTCTTTGATTCCAGTTTCTATTGGCCTACTATTTACCGAAATGCCCATGACTTGGTCACACGGTGTGACGCTTGTCAACGTTAAGGAAAAATCTCGCAAAAAGATGAAATGCCTCAAAATGCAATTCAAGTATGCGAGATCTTTGACGTATGGGGCATCGATTTTATAAACCCGTTCCCGTCTTCTCGAGGGAACAAGTACATTCTCGTGGCCGTCAACTACTTGTCAAAATGGGTTGAAGCAAAAGCGCTCCCCACTAACGATGCCCGAGTTGTTGTTAAATTCTTAAAATCTATTTTTGCCTGATTTGGAACTCCTCGTGCTATAATTAGTGATCGCGGTACCCATTTTTGTAATGATCAATTTGCTAAAGTTATGCTTAAATATGGAGTTACTCATCGTCTTTATACCGCGTATCATCCACAAACAAGTGGACAAGTGGAGGTTTCAAATCGTGGTTTGAAACGTATTTTAAAAAGGACCGTAGGTGAAAACCATGCTTCATGGTCCGAAAGTTAGATGATGCATTATGGGCCTTCCGTACCGCATTCAATACACCTATTGGGTGCACTCCTTATAAGCTCGTGTACGGAAAGGCTTGCCATCTTCCTATCGAGCTTGAACACAAGGCCTATTGGGCCTTGAAACATTGTAATTTTGACCTTAAGACCGCGGGTGATCACCAGAAAGTTCAAATAAATGAATTAAATGAACTCCGAGATTAATCATATGATAACTCTTTAATCTACAAAGAGAAAACGAAGAAGATTCATGACTCCAAGATTAAGAACCGTGTTTTCAACGTTGGTGATCGAGTTCTTCTCTTCAATTCTCGATTAAAGATTTTCTCGAGCAAGCTTTAAACCCGTTAGACCGGACAATTCACCGTTGCTCAAGTTTTCCCTTATGGCGCCGTTGAGTTATCTCAAACCGACGGATCAAACTTCAAGGTGAATGGTCATAGACTTAAGCATTATTTTGGAGGCGACATACCACCGATGGTTGTCTCGGATCTCCAAACTTTCCCTATGGACCACTAAATTCAGGGATCAAGTCAGGCTCATGACTCGGTTAACAAAATTAAGCGCTTCGCGGGTGGCAACCCATGCTTATCATTTGTAGTAGTATAATAATGAATAAGTGTGATGTGAGGAGGCTCGCCTCTTTCTTTCTCGTGTTTTGTGTTTTGTGTTTTATGTCCAGGATTGCCTGGATTTTGAAGGCTCTCGTGCTCATGGTTTTGTCCATCTTTCACTCGATCTTCAATCCTTCGCATGCTTATACATGGGAATCCGATATCCTAGATCTTGTTGATTAACATTTATCTATTAGCATAATTAATAAACGGCTTTAGATTTGTGTTGGATTATGCCTTGAAATTAGTATGGGGGTGACAGTCTCACATTGAGGATAATGTGTAGTTCTAGTGTGGGGGGATCTTTCGATTTGATCTTACTTGCACTTGCCTTATCTTCACGTAACCATATATTTCCACCAAAAATATGTGATTTTATGCCAAAATTAATTTTTTTTCAAAAATAGAATAAGTGTTTAGACACGTAGTTTTGTCTTTTTAAGGAATAAATTTTGACTTGATCAAGCATGGTGCGCTCTATCTTGCCCCTTAACTTATATAAATTTAAGCTTTTGCTAGTCTTTTATACAAGAAGCTTTAAAACGCAAAATTTAGCTTATAAAGAGCCAAGAGTTTGCACGTTTCCATAATAGACTTTAAATATGCAAAGCTTGTTTTATTAGACTAAGCATTCGCGGATCTTTTTATTAATGATTTTAAATTTGCGAAGAACGAGAAATGATAGAGTTTTATATAAGTTAGATGCTAAACATAGAGTAGTTGGATCTCTTTAGAGCTTATAGAGGTTAATTTTGGCTTTTTGATCCCATCAGCTTAATAAACATTATATAATTGTTGAATAAATAAAGTTACTTTAGGTTTTTGTAATTCTTAGTTTAAATCCCTTCGTAGAGATTCCTTCTGGTGAAAGTAAGATACACATCGAGGTTTTGTAAGTGTTGTGGGGAAATAGGCTACCGATTCCTGACGTCTCGCTACCGTTGTCTAGGTAGTTAAAAGATCATAGGACTTGAAATTTGGCTAATAATAATAAGTTATGTAATAAACCGAAGCCGAAATAAGACCACTACCTCTTGCCGGCTCATAACCGATGTAGTAGTCGTTTAAAGGGTGGAGGTAATAATAATAAAAACTATGGGCTAATAAAGGTTTACTGCCTCTTGCCGGCTCACAACCGATGTGGTAGTCTTCTAAAAAAGACACATAGTAATAATCCAAGACTGATAAAAGTTTGATGCATCTTGCCGGCTAACAACCGATGTTGCAGCCTTCTAAAAGGTCGAGGATCACCGAGGTCAAAATAAGACTTCTAGACCATGGTCGGCTCGCATACCGATGTGGCAGTTGTTTAAAGGACAGAGGTTTAATAATGTTGCAATAATAATACTAATAAAGCCAAATTTCGACTCCAGGGTTATCTAAAAAGGATAACCCCTAAATCATGCGAAATTAGAACCTTAATGTGGACCTTATTCTTACCATATTGTCACTTTAGGAAATGATTTCAAACTAATTGTGGTCTAAACTGGTTTTACTTTATATGAATAAGACATTAATTTATTTATCACAAATAATAATAATAAAATCTTTAGAGGATTTAGGAAATAAGGGAGCGGAAAGTAGATATGCATCCACAATTAGCATTTTTGAGTAGTGTTAGCATCTTAACTTGTATTTAACAATGATTTTGTTTTTAAGCTTAGTTTGGGGCAGGTGAAAAATCAAGGACGATGAATTTATCCATTTTAGTGTTTCTTGTTCCATGAAGTTATGATATGTATGAATGTGTTAATAATAAATACATAAAAAGGGTTAAACGGGGGGCTTTTCAAAACTAGTGATTTCTTAATCCCCTTAGATGATCATTAGTACTTTTTCGACGTACATTAAGTCTAAGGGGTTTGAAATTTTTGTTTTTAAGTATGTTTTAGGACATTGCGTTGTGGACACACAATGCTTAGTATGGGGATTTGTATGGCTTAAATACACAACCTTTTACCTAAACATTACGAGATAACAAAAGACCATTAATGACCAATAAATACTGAAAAATGATTGTATTCGTTTGTATTTGTGAATCTGTGTCTTGCAGGTAACGGGATATTGCAAAAAAAAGGACAAAAACAACGCAAAACAGGACAAAACTGAGCACGGATGGAAAGAGTACAAGAAATCCGTACTAGCGAAAGAAAATTTGATCATTAAGTCTTCAACCAATCCAGTCCTATTAATCCTTTAACCTAAAATACCCTATAAACTATTACAAGTTAGTCCTTGGGACTAACACCATCATCCAAACCAATTATCCATTAGTCCTTACTTTAATCAAACATAACTACGTTAAACCATTAAACTATAATCCTTACTCTGGCCGAATCAATAGAAAAGCCCAAAAACATAAACCTAGCCATTCAAAGTTTAGGTCAACGCCCCCAACTGTTATAGTAAAAATTATTGTACTTGTTTCTCTTTTCCCTCCCTCGTTTCACCATAAACGTTTACACAGGGTAAATCAGTATCACCCAATCCACACTCACATGCTCTCACCCCGTCCTTCTAGAAGCCTGCCACCTGACACATGACGTAAGAAATGATGTAAATGGAATGACACACTAGCAATCCTATTATATACAATTGGATGATGGGACGTGGACAAGATTAAAGGGCTCAGATGAGTGGTGATGGAATGAAGGGTTAGGATTTGAGCTCTAGGACGCGCCTATGCTCCTAGAACCTTCTGCTTATCACTATAAATAGAGGTTCTCATACAGGAGGAAAGGGGGGTAGGATTTTAGTGGTAGCTTATTTTAGTAGCTTATTGTAATTTTAGCTTAAATGTCTTTTAAATTGATGTAATTCTCTCTTTTATAAGCTTGTAATCTGTTTTTGATATTAATAAAAGTTTCATTTAAATTGTTTTTTTAATTATGTCTTTACTTATAATGATTTAATCATGATTTAGTTAAGATAATAAGCTCAAAATAAGCTCATTACTGTATAAGCTATCATTTAATTAGTTAAGCTTGTTTTAAGCTTAATTGGTTAAGTTGATTACTCAAACTTACCTCAGCTTGTTTTGGAAGATAAGCCAAAAAGGGAATGGCTTATGGACCTTACCAGCTTATCTATGATAAGCTGGAGCTTGTTGACTTGAGCTCAATTAAGCATTCTAGATTCCTGTTTAGCTGGGATCAAGGTACCTTTATCTTTTCTCTTTTAAGTTTGAATTCTCATTTAGCTTTTTGTTTGCTTATTCTGCTTATAACTGCTTATTATTACTTATTTTGTGTTCATTAGTCTATTGTTAGCTTATTATGTGTGGTTTTAAGTTATAAATAAAGTTTGATTTGAGTTTTTGAGTGTTTTAATCATTTAAAAGTTAAATCTGTTCTTAAGCTAGTTAAAACTGCTTATCTTCCTAGATTATTAGATAATGCTTATTTGTCCTTTCTTTGAGCTTAAAGTGTCATCTAATAGCTTAAGTCTTAGTGTGTCTTATCAGTTTGAAGCTTATTAAGGCATGTTTTGAGTTTAAATATGGTTTTTAATCTTATTAAGGGGTGTTTGTCACAAGCAGTACTAACCTAGGTTAGTACTATTTGATTGCCTTATGTCCTTTAAAACAGATTTGATAAGCTTAAACTAAGCTTATAAACCAGCTTTTATAAGTTTTAAAAGGTTAAAGTTGCTTATCAAAGGTTTATACACCCATGGTTTAAATCTGTGGTAAGATAGTTTCAAATTCAGCTTATTTGTTTAAGATTTGATTAAGGGCCTTTTTAGGTGTTGTTTTACTGCTTGTTTTAGGCTCAAATGCAGTAAAAATCATGGTTGTTAAGATCCCGATCATGATCTTAGGATCTTACGATTTTACGATACTGCAAAGCAAAAACGATCCAGATCCTACGTAGGATCTTTGCTTGCTTAGGATCTTATAGGATCCCGATCTTGACCATAGGATCTTAAGATCTACTACGATCCGATCTTACTTTTTCTCGAACCACGAACTAAAATCTACGAATTTATGGGTTGTGTTTCCTAGATATTAAAAAAACAACAAGTTAATCTTCTTAAACATTTTATAATTATAATTTATGACAACATTCCTATGAAACATTTATATAATTTTGTGTTTATGATATATGTAATAAATTGTAGATTTATACAATATTAAAAAGACTATTAAGAAAATGACATTATAGTAGGATCTTACGATCCCGATCCAACCTTACGATCTCGATCTTGCAAAGACGAAAACGATCCTGGGTAGGATCCCGATCTTGACAACCTTGGTAAAAATAGTTTGGTTTAGTTATTACATGTGCAAGTTTAATTAGTTTCACAATCTGTCTTTGTATTTTAGTTTCATTTTCAAAGCTTAAAATCCAGTTTTTCAATTGCAAATTTAGGTTAGATTAAGGTTGTTTAAGGGTCTGAAATTCATAATATAAGCTCATTGGATAGTAAGTTTAATCTGTTTAAGCTTTGTGAGTTTTCACATTAGCTTTTTCTAGCTTAAATTTAGGCATGCGGTTAGTATTTTAGCCTTTTAGAAAAACTTTAAAAAAAATCCAAAACATAGTTAATAGCTAGAACTGCCTTATTCATTAGCTTTTTCTAGCTTATTTAGAGTTCTAAAATTTGTGTTTTTGGCTTATTCTAGTAGCTTATAGTTCAAACTTAATCTGTTTTTAGGTTTTGAGATCTAGCTTTTTGGTTTTCTAGCTTAAAAATTGGCTTAAAAAGTGCTCTTCAATTTGTTTTCATAGCTTTTCTCAATAACTGCTTATTTGATTTCTGAACTTATAGCTTATTGGATTTGCTTAAATTTTGTTTAGTTTTGCGTATTAGGCTAGGTTTAAGGTGTTTGTAGCTTAATTAGCTTAGGTTTGAGCTTATTCAAGCTTATAAGCAATTTCAGTTTAAGTGTTAAAGCTTAAAAGCTTTTAAGTCATAACTGTCACCTTAATTAAGCCTATTTCTAGCTTATTTGTAGTTTTTAGAAAAAGTGTTTTCATTAAAGTTTCTTATTTTTATTATAGTTAGCTTTTTCAAAAAGAAAAATTAAAAAAAATGTGTTTTAAAAAAAAGGTCACAGGGGTCGAATCTATGACCTCTTCTTTATAACACCAACACCTCAACACACACTATCCACACCAACTGCCCTTGGGTCTTTTTCAATTATACATCCACACAATTAATCTTTTAAACCCATTCTTCTTAAATAAGCTTTCAGCCCTTTTGGGCTTATTTCTAGCTTATTAAGATAAGCTGGTTGTTCCCTTTTATTTTTTTAAGTTGATTGGTTGCTAAACTAGACCTCTTATATATATAATATATAATGCAATATATAATAAGTATAATCTAAAAACAATCAATGAAACCGAGAAGTAATATAGAATATCCCCGGGTCGTTTATCCCCAACGAGGCTGTGCTTGAGAATCGATACAGTCGGAAAATTGGAGTTTGAATGAGATTAATGATTTGAGAGTGTAGAAAGCTAAATTAATCATTGTGTTTGTGTATGTGTTTGTGTATGTGCAGGTACGGATATCAAGAAATGGACAAAATCAAGGCAAAAAAAACGGACAAAATCGAGCACGAGATCGAAGAGAGCACAAGAAAACGAGTCCAACGGTTCCTTCGGATCTTAATGGGCCAGCCCGTAACCCATTTAAATGGGTCGGGCCAGCCCATTTACAACTTAGTCCAACAAAAAGCCCATTTCCTCGTTTATATGTGGAACACATGAAGAATAAATCAAATTATGGCAAATGGATGTAAGGATCAGGTCACGTGACCTGAAATTAATTCAAATAATATCACATGCCAACCCACTATCTTGCAAAGAACGAATAGTAGAGCTCCACGTGGCGGGGCATGTATAAATTCACTCCAATTTCAATTTGTATTTGAACCGAATGATCCAACAGTAGAAATCATGCTGCGTCAAAATGAAGCAATAATATTGGCCACGTGGCGACTTTGTGATGGCTGGATCAAATTCTTTCTCCTCTCAATCCGTGTGACATAGAATAATTGCCAATGATTGGCTCATTTATTCTCCAATGATTGGGAAATATTTACAACTTCAACCCCTCCTCTTTGGCTATAAAAAAAGACGCCTCTCCTCACATTTTGGGTGTTATGCTTTTTAGGAGATAAGGATTAGTGTAAAAGTTCTTATTTAGTTTTTTAGCTTATTTTAATATTTTCAGCTTATTAGTTTTTCTAGCTTATTGTAAAAAACTATTGTCAGCTTGTTTTGAATGATGTAACGAGATTTGGCTTAGCTATATGAAGTTTTTGGTTCGTTATTGCTTATTTCTATTCTTTTCCTTAAATTTCATGAGCTTATTTCCTAATTGGTTTGTCACAGCTGATCTTTTGAGATCTGAATAGCTTCGTTATAGCTTATCATTTTGTTGTGAACATATATAGTATAGATAAATTGTTTGTTTCTTTGTTTACATTGAAGCCATGATAATAAGAAGTTTATTTGTTCTAAATGCTTTTTCTAAGATTTAATTTTCGTGGTTATTTCATAAGTAGTTGCCATTAGGTATAAAGCCTTAAGTTTCGTGAAATTCTCATCTAAAAAAACGATTTGCTTATTGGGATTGGCTTAAAATTAGATCTCAAAATTGCTCGTGCTTAATTGTTGAGTGGATAGTTGCTTATTCGGATTAGACCATTTTATCTATTAGATTTGTTCGAGCTTATTTGTTTAAAAAGCTTTTGGTGGCATGTTTAAATCGGTCTTAAACTATTAAGATTGAGGTGCTAATTTGATATTCTACTTGAGCTTATTGTAATTCTGCTTAAATGCATCTAAAAGTGAGTGATAGTAGGAATAAATTGTCCACTGTTTCCGTTTAATTTGTCGCTTAATAGAATTCAATTCCTGAAATTATTTCTGTTATGCATGAATTTGATTTGTACAATTATTTGATAGGCTTTAGTTAGGATTAGCTTGGGCTTGCACTAATGGGCCATGTGTTTATGTTAAGACGAGGACGTAAAATTGCAATTATGAATTTAATCATAACTGTTTGTTGTTTGAGTTTGAGAATTTTGGTACCGGTCAACTCATTAGGCGCGGAGCTTAAGGGTTTATTTAGCTAGACCGAATTTGATTATTTGCTTTAGCTAAATAAATCGTTGGTATTCGTTAATGCGGGTCTCTAATTCGGTTCCATTTTCCTAGTCCTTTTTCAAACCTTAGTGTAGATTTACTTATTGTCATTAATGCTATGTTAGTTTATGTGATTTTTGCTATGATTAATGAGTAGATAATTTGTGTTTGCTAAGTGATTAGTGATTTGGAATTTAGGTGCGGGTTTAAAAAGATTTAAAAAATTATTAGTCATTAGTATTTTCTTTTCGATTTACATTTTGTCATTTATTTTTAATGCAATTTAATTTCTTGTCATTTATTTTAAGCATTTTATTTTACTTGTCATTTAATTTCTTGAACCTAAGCCCGCACTTGATGAACATTTCACGTCACTTAGCAAGCATATTTAGTCATTTATATTTTTTAGTATAATCTCATAGTTTTAATCTTAGATTTATAATTAGTATAACTTATGTGCTTTTATATGCTTTTCCTTTAGTAGAATTTAAAACCAATCCAAAAATCTTTTGAAAACCATTCAAACTGCTAACACGGACATAGCTGATTTTCAATTCACACTTCGCCGAGGAAGAAATAGAACCCGGGGTAGGTCTTTGAGACAACTTTGGATAAAGTTTGTTTCAAGAACCCGAACGAAAAACTACATACTATTATTGATTATATACTACCTATACTCTATAACATATATACTATGTTAGGGTGGATGAATACAACATCAATTGTAACCTCTTCTTCATCTGGAATGACTTCCATTAGACTTTGAAGCTCTGTTGTGTTTTTTGTCTGTTTTTGGTCATTTAAGCTCGTTTTTAGAGGTAAAAGATATGTGTAATTAAGCACTTATCAAGTACCCTGAACAGACCGTTGCCATAGGATCAACATTAACAGAAAAAGGACGCAAAGAACTATGTTCCTTGCTCAAACAAAACTTGGATATTTTCGCCTGGAAGCCAGCTGACATGACGGGCGTCCCACGAAACATCGCGGAACACCGCTTGAATATCAGGGAGGGATATTCACCAGTCAGGCAAAAGAAAAGAGGACATGCACCGGAAAGAAATAAGGTAATCCAAGAAGAGGTGGAAAAATTAGTAGATGCTGGAATAATGAAGGAGGTCCATTATCACAGTTGGCTCTCTAATCCGGTTGTAACATTCCATATTTTCAGGTCATTTTATGACGTCATTCATTTTGTCATTTTTCACTATTTTTTTTATCTTTTCTCGTACACGTTTACTTTTAATTTTAATAGTTAAGTTAAATCGCGTAAGTTAAAAATCAACAACCAACGTAAACGGACACCAAATAAATTAAAGTTTTCATCGAACAAGCAATATATTATTTTTACGAAAGTAATAATAAATTTTTATATTCTATTTTTATTTGTTACGTAAAACGTTTACGTTTCGCAATTAAATACATTTAGGCATACCCGGAACCACCAAAATAAATCTACGCTTCAACAAATAACCATTTTTATTTCCAATGATCAAAGTTTATAAAACTTTACCCACACTTATCAAGAGGGACGCCCCATATGCAAAGAAATAAACCAAGACCTATACAATTTGCAAGTATACATTCTAAATAAAAACTACATTTACCTACAACTTACTAAAAGATCAAGTAATACTTTCACTCTTTTATTTTCATCAAGAAATATCTAAGCAACACATTCCTTCATTTCTTAAAGTAATCTCTACCTTAGGGAACCAAGAAACATAAGTATTAACTACTAGTACATGTACATCATAGAGTTGGTAATACCTAGCTATCTTTGACCAACTTTTTCCCTTGTTTCCTTCTTTATGTTCCAACGACCAAAACACCACCCTTGGACTAGTTTTGGTCAATTTTTTTCTACCACCTTTGACTACCTTATATATATATATATGTATATTACATGCATAACAAGAGATAGCATACACACAACTTTTATCACTTAAGAAAATCAACTCATTTTCTTTCCCTTTTGGCTCCTATCCCACGTCCCAAAACATAAATTCCACAAACAATCCATACATTTTTATCTACAACATTTACAAGTGATCCTACACCATATCTAAGGCATACCATGGAGATTTGAAGGCTTGGTTAAGCATTCTTAATGTTTAAACAAGTTAGGGTGTTCTAGTTAAATTGGGTTTTGATCACAAGAATGTGATCTTGTTTTTCACTCATCACTCATTTACCTAAGGTTATCTAAAACTCTACTCATTTCATACTTATGATTTCATGTGTGTATATAGACTTATATACGGTATTTCTTATTTCATAGTACGTAGTACTTATACGACCTACATCTAATTAGGTTGCTTTCCGTCTTTATCGTGACGCAATTTCTGTTATACCTCGATCATTCATTTCCTAAGGTGAGTTCATAGCCCCACCTTTTCTCTTTTATTCGTATTTTCTTAAACTGTTTTCGGTGGTGAGATACGTGCACGTGTTACTACATAAAACTTATTATTTCTATACGTAAGCGTTACATGATTATTTTTACTAAGTTTGGATTTGTTTACTACATATTTATGAGATCTTGAATACCTAATATTTGGAAACCGTTAATTTTAGACATGATTGTTTTTACTTACTGACACAAGGTTTACAAAGTGTATGCATCCAGATTACTGCCTGAATATTATTGCTAAGTACCTTATTGCCGTGAACGTCCCCTACTTATCATTGAACCTAGTTAATGCTATGTAGTAAGTCGCGATGTTGTGGATAAATCTAGTCGGGACTGACACACCCCCCTTTCCTTGGTTCACTAGTTTCGATCAGGTGCATTTAACATTGAGAGTTTTTGAGGTTGTTGGCAAGCGATCTATATTCTGATTAGGCCAAATCTAGTTAAGGCTTCGGTGTCACGAGCTTAGTGCAATAAAACACTGGTAATAATATTTAGACCTTGGTGAAGTGTTTCTCCCTTGTCTACCTTGCTTGTTTTGACTTCGAATACGTACTTAGGTCCCATTGTGTCGCACTACATGAACATTACTAGATTTATAAATCACAACGTGGATTTCGAATGGATTTCGGAGAATACACTTTTAAATGTTGTAACGCTACTTTCTGCTGAAATATTTCTTAACTCTATTCAATAACTGCTTTTACTTAAACCTATGAATTTCACCAACATAATTGTGAATTAAATCAAACAGTATTAACTGCTATGAGAGCAGTATTAACTATAAATAGACAGAATATATTAAAAACTTAGATTAAGCTATCCTAAGATTTAAACTAAACATGACAAGCTATTATAAGCTAGAATAAACATACTTAAGCATTAAGAAAAGCAGAATAAGCAGAGTAATAACTAAGACAGAAATTGAGCTAAAAAGGATAAAATGAAATGTGCACCTTTGTCCTTTGCTAAACCAAAGGCTTATATGACCCTAATTAAGCTCTACCTACCCAGCCTATTACAATAAGCAAATCTAATAAACCCATAAGCTCTTCCTTGATAAGCTTATCATCCAAAAGCTCAAATTTTCTAATTTTCTTTGAATGTAATAGTAACTTCACAAAACCCTTTGTAAAACCTTTGAATGAGTTAAAAACAGTTCTTATAAGCTTAAAAGAGCTTATGAGAATGACTTGTAAACACACAATAACTTGAATGCATAAGCTAAAAACAGAATTTGAAAACTTGAAAAGCTAAAATTTCATTAACTGTAAAAGGGTTACAAGGCTTTTAAAACTTAAAATGACAGAATCTTAAAGACAATAAAACATTTAAAAGTAAATTAAAACTACTCCTACTCTACACTTTTCATCTCTGTCTTCATTCCATTATATATGCTGAGTCTTCTTAGCTTTGTGTGCTTGTTGTGCTTTCCTTGTGAGAGCAAACCAAAGACCATCCTGACCCTTAATTTTGAGTGATGCCCAATCCAACTCAATCCAACCCTTGATATACATTCGACCAATAAAACAGCCTAGGATTGCCAGCGTGGAGTTTGTATGTTAGTGAGGTGTGGGGTTGATTTTTGGAGCGGGGTGAAGGAATTTGGCTGTTTGTTGCAGGTTTAAACAGTGTCACGTGGGGGGGTTAGGGATGATAAATAGTACTTGGCGAGAATTTTGGGGTTAAACTAGTGCAGGGGAGATGTTTATGGATTTGGCAAAGTAAGTCCCTGAAAGTGTATTGGTGAATTGCAGTACACGTCCTTGTGGCATGCATTATTAGTCCTTGGAGTTGGTTTGGAGTTGCACCGTTAGTCCTTTTGGACTAACAATGTTAGTCCTTAAAGGACTAACGGTGTAAGGGGGTAATAAGTTTGAGGGCTAACAAAAGCCAAAAGGGGGTTGGATTTGGGCCGGTTTGTTTTGTATATGTTGGGCCTGTTTAGTTTTTTTAATTAAATTGGCTTTTGATATTTTTAGGCTTTAAAGGTTTAAAAGGATTTTAAATAAAGTGGGCTGACTCGGCCCACTAAAATGGGTATGAGTCTGCCCATTTTTATCATAATAGTGATTTGGGTTCGTTTTTCGATGCCTTTTCCAATGCCATATCCCGGGGTTGATTTTGACTTCGTCTTGACTTCATTAAATGCACAAACGATGTCGAGTCGATCCGAAAATGTCTGTTTTAGCTCTGTTTTCAATCCTTTTGTACCATTGGCCTCGGTTTTTCGTGCTCCTTTCATTTCCATCCTCGGTTTTGTCTGGTTTGGCTTTGTTTATGTCCTTTAGTGGATATCCGGTACCTGCACAGTACAAACACAAAAACAAGCATATATATGGCATTTTAAGTCCGTTTTTAGTCATTTAAGCTCGTTTTTAAAGGTCAAAGGTATGTGTAATTAAACATATACCAATATACATACACCTATTCTTCAATTTTCCCATAGATAAAAGCACTTTTTATATCCATTTGATACACCACATATCTTTAAATGAAGCATAAGCTAAAAATAGCCTAATTGCTTTAATTCTTGCAACAGGGGCAAAGACTTCATCATAGTAAATCCCTTCTTCTTGTGTGTATCCTTGAGCAACCAATCTTGCTTTATTTCTTATTACAATTCCCCTTTCATCCTTTTTATTCCTGAAAATCCACTTAGTGCCTATAGCCCTTTTTCCATTTTGTAAATCCACTAAAGTCCAAACTTCTTGTAACTTGAATTGTAGAAGCTTTTCTTGCATAGCCTTTATCCAGCTTGGATCCTTAAATGCATGAATTACCTTTTTGGGTTCTTCCTGTGATAAAAAGTAAGCAAACAAGCAGTTTTGAAAGTCTTTATGGTTTGTTCTTTGTTGAATAGTACTAACAAACCCATGTTCCTCCAATTTCTTTGACATCTATCTTGTTTGTGTAGCTGATTGCAAATCTCCAATCACTTGATCAAGATGATGATCTTTATAAATTCTTATAGTTGGAATAGGACTGACTTGGATTGTTGTATCTAAATTGTTCATGTCAACCTCTACACCATCATCTTCATCATCTCTTGAAGAGTCAAATATGTTATAATCTTCCAAAGCAGGCATATTTTGATCAAATAGAAGTTCAATGCTTGTTTTTCCACCAACATCATTAACCTCATTTCTGCCAGCAGAATTAACAGTGTTAGTGTTGTTAACATTATCTTCCTTCTCTTGATCATTACATTCACTGTCTTTTCTTGGATCTTCATCAACCTTCTTTCCATCTTCACTTGAAGGTTTGGATCCATCATCATGAGAACTCTTTGGATCTTGGGAATATGGTGGATCAATAGTCTATAATGGTAGCAAAATGTAATCTTTGATAGGTTCTGTCTCCTTTCTAGCTTGACCTACATTATCACTTGCCTTTGTACCTGCAAAACCATTAGACTGTGTACCTACAACAATTGGCTCATAATTCATTGTTCTTTTTAGTAAGTCAATATCAAATAGCCAATCTGGTCCACTGCCTACAACATTAGGTGTATTCTCACTAAACCTAATATGCAAGTTTTCTTCCACTATCCTTGTTCTACTATTGAATACTCTAAAGGCTTTACAATTTAAAGAGTATCCAACAAAGAAACCTTCATCAGCCTTACCATCAAATTTTCCTAAGTGATCTATGGTATTAAAAATAGTAACAGGACACCCAAATGGTCTCATAAAACTTAAAGTTGGTGTTCTACCATGAAAAAGTTCATATGGGGTCTTGTTATGAGGCTTAACTACTAACACTCTATTTTGCACATAGCAAGCAGTATTAACTGCTTCTGCCCAAAAAGTAGTTGGCAACTTAGAATCAGCTAGCGTAGTCTTAGCAGCCTCAATTAGTGTCCTATTCCTCCTCTTAGCAACTCCATTTTGTTGAGAAGTTCTAGCTATACTAAATTGTCTCAAAATACCCTTCATCTCATAAAACTTATTCATTTCTCTGCTTTTGAATTCAGTTCCATTATCACACCTAATCACCATAACCTTGTGATCTACTAGATTTTCTATCCCAGTTATAAAGGACTTAAGAATGCCACTAGTCTCATCCTTAGTAGATAGAAAGAAATCCATGTAAACCTACTAAAATCATCTATGACAACTAGGCAATACATTTTCTTCATAAGACTTTTTACAAATGTTGGACCAAATAAGTCCATATGCAATAAATGTAAAGGAATACTGATTGAGTTCTCTATTTTGGACTTACAAGAGGCTATGTGCTGCTTTCCCTTTTGACAAGCAACACAGGTTTGATCATTTTCAAAAAGTTTGGAAGGTAAACCTCTTACAAGATTTCCCTTAACTAATTTATTCATGGTTTTAAAATTTAAGTGACCTAGCCTTCTATGCCAAAGTTTAGATTCATCATATGTGGCTTTTGCAAAAAGGCAAGTTAAACCTCATTTAGGAACTATGTTCTTTAAATCAACACTATGCATATTGTTCTTTCTAGGAACTCTAAGTAAAACTTGACTTTCATCAATTAACTTAAAGTTTTGAAGAAAATTTTATATTTAAAAAAACACAATACATTCAGTGTCATTAAAAAGAACACTATTCTTTTTATCACACATTTGTGAGACACTAAAGAGATTAAAATTTAACTCTCTCACAAAATATACATTTTTAAAATCTAGATTATCAATTTTAATGGTACCTTTTCTTGTGATTTTTCCTCCTTTGGGGTTCCCTCCAAAAGCAACATATCCTCCATCTATCTCTTCATAGTACGTAAGTAAGAACATGTTCCCTGTCCATGTGCCATGAGCACCACTATCAATTACACCTTTATCGTATAAATCCATTTTGTTTGATTGCCCTGCACATCATATAAGAAAGTCAGTTTCTTTTTAGGACCTAAGCCATCACTGACATTGGATTTGCCATGTGCATCAATATAATCAAACCCTTTTTTTTAGGATGGTTTTGATGTATTAGGGCTGTTTGTTTTAGAAACATGGTCTAAAACTTTAGTCTTTGGTTTCCAAACCCAACAAGCTGAGGCCTTAACAACGTTAACATTATTTCCCTGAACAACATTAACTACTACTTTTGGCCTAACATTATCAACATTTTTACCCCTAACAATATTAACCCTTTGATTAATATTACTGTTTTTAAATGTTGTGTTATTATTAATGGGCATCTTAACAGTATAATGAGCAATTTTAGAAAGATATATACCAATTGGTCTAGCAACATTTACTGTTGCTTTATTTGATGAGCAGTATTAACTTGTCAAGCAGTATTCACAGTATATACTGCTATTTTTGAAATAATTTGTTCTAGCAAAATTAATTGATACTAAGCCGAGACTTTATTAGAACTGCTCATGGAACCATGTTCTTTTTAAGCACCAGGTGAGTCCCTATTTATCAAAATTTTGAGAATCACCATTTGAGCATATGTTCCCAACAGTTTTACCATCCTTTATTTTGAAACTGTTTTTTGATGGTAATTGCAATCCACTTGCAAATGATCAAAGCTTCCACATACATAACTGGCCGTTATTAAACAGTCCTCAAAAATTGCTTTCCTAAAGTCTTTGAGAACATCATATTGTTCCAATTTCATTTGATTGCCACTAGACCTGTGAGTGTTATGCCTATGTTTTGTCAACTTGTATAAACAGTTTTCCTAGCATTTTTCTCTTTTTTTGTTGCTTAGGTTTGACAAACTAGGCTTAACTGTTTTCTTCTTAATTTTAGGTTAAGACACATTTTCTTCTTCACTATCTGACACCCAATCTTCAATAATTAGGGAATTATCAGACTTCCTAACTACCTTAGATACTTCTTCATCAGACTTTCTGTTCTCAACTACAGGCTTATTAACAAACTCATCTAAACTGGTAAAAGACAAATTAGGTGTTGGAGGCATGAAATTTTCTTGTGTAGGGAGTGAACTGCATTATATTTTGTCATAAAGCCTAAACCTTTCCTGCAATTGTCAAATATCTGACACTCAATGAGCTTGTCTAACTTTAGATGCATTTTCAAATTTATCTAGCATTAAAATTGAATGCTATCTTTTCTTTTTGAATTTTTTAATCTCTTCTAAGCTACTCTAATAGTTATTTCTTCTATATACTTGAATATCCCATTTTAAACACATTAATGTTTTCTACATAAACAAACTCATTCTTTTTATAAAATTCAAAGTTTTTCTTCTACTGATTCTAAACCTGTTTTATAACCTAAAACCCATTAACTAGATTTCTCTAATCTCATAAGTGATCATTTTGAGATTTAAGTAATTTAAACATTCTCCTACAAGATTTTTGACAATTTGAATCATTGTATACCTCTGATTTAGAACTTGAGATGGGATAAAAACCCATGATGCATAATTAGGCCCTTCCATCTGCCTGATCACTCCATACTCCATTCCATATCCACCCAAAACCATCACATGACACTAAAGCTACAGAAGTATATGTTTCCACAGGTACACTCCTTTTTGAGCTTTCCTTCTTGTTGTCTTGATTTCTTGGAGCTCTGCACTCCCTAGCAAAATGTCTCCTCTTGTGGCAGTTGTAACACTCTACTTTAGACTTTTCAAAACTAATAGTCTTATTTCCATTAACAATAAGCTTCCTTCTTGTATTCTTTAAAAACCTTCTAGCCCTAATGGTCAACATAGCCATTTGCCATCTCAAATCCATCTCTTCTATGTCAGCAGGATGGATTTGTTGCAAGTCCTCATGTGCAAGTTGAGGACTATTTGGTTGACTAGTAAAGAATGAACAAATAACAACATCACTTAAGTTATCAATATTTATAGAGTAAGCAGTATTAATTTGAGTGCTAGCAGTAGTAATTCCATGAGCAGCATTAACTGCTTCACTAGAGCTACTAGTGTTGTTATTAGAAGAGGACACAAAAACCATGTTCTGTGTGCTTAAACTTGAGCTAGAGATCCCTTTAACTTATGGTTCATACACCTTAAGGTTGTTGTAGAGATCATCCATGCTTATTGTATCTAAATCAGCTTTATTCCTCCACACAACAGCATGTGTGTTCCACTAACAGGTGACAAACTTCTTAATAACTTTTGAATTAACATCTTCCTTATGAAAGCTTTTCAACCCCAAAAGCTCCAACCTAACACAACAAACAATTGAAGCCTATTCAAAAGTTTGAATCAAACATCTTTGAGCTGAGCAATTAAGTTTCATATTGCTCTTCTAGTCTTTATAAGAGATTCCTTGAGTCTTTTAGAAGTTCATCCCACCAATACTTTTCAATTAGCTACCATCAATACTTAGCATGCCTTTATAGAGTTAAACTTAACTAATGTTAATTGGAATGCCATCATTAAAGTACTTCTACTAGGCCATCACTTCCTACTTCTTCTTTGAGCCTTATCTTCAGAAGATGTAATAGGCATCATTGTTGTAACACCTTCCACAACTTATGTTTTTGGCAAGGTTGCACCATTCTCTATGACTTCCTACAGTGCATAGTATCATCTGGATGTATTGTTCAATCCTCATTCTCCATAACTCAAACTCACCCGGTTAGACATAGGGAAAACTATAGATGCAGCACGTATGTGTGCAGATATCTTGATCTAATATCTTTTAGCAAAGTTTCTCAAAAGCAACAAGCTCTGATAATACCACTTGTTGGTCCCACTTCAACACTTGTATAGATCGAATTCTTAAGCTTGTATAAGGTTTAGGTTTATATTAGATAATATAACACAACAATCAGTAGAAACTTTGTGTTGGAATAGTATTAAAGATTAAGCGAAAATCAAATCTTTAATAAGAATAATTTTCAATGAACAGTAAAACACAATGAACAATAATCACAAAACAAAAAAGCTCCAATATTAATTAAGCAAATAATATGAATACTCTCAAAGTATTATGGGCTAACAAAGACCTGAAGCTATGATAATCTAATGAATGACTCTTTTTTTTTATACGTGCATGGGTATGTGTTGTATATCTTGGTATAGTATATTAGTATCTCTATGGTGTCCCTAGGACCTCATAATAGTACACCAAGGAGTCCTAAACAGCTTACAATACTTTCCTAAGTAATCATAATCTTCTAAATAAATAACTTATACATATCTTTTACCAAAATATCTCATACAAATCACATAAGCAGCACTAACTAACTCAGCAACTAACAGTCTTCTACTAGCACATTAACTAACTCCTTCAGCAACATTAACTTTGTACTAGCAGTAGTAACTTTTGTACTAGTAGTACTAACTACTTAGCAGTTTTTCTTCTAAGTCTATGAGCAGTCTTAACTTCCACTAGCAGTAGTAACTTCCTCTAGCAGTAGTAACTTTCTTTAGCAGTAGTAACTTTGTACTGACAGTTGTAACTTCACCAGCAGTCTTAAACACTTAGAATAATTTTTATTGAAATTCTCTAGCAGTACTAACTTTGACTGAGCAACATTAACATCAATAAGAACAGTAATTATTCCAAACAACATCAAGAAGCTTTTAATCCCAACAATCCTCCTCCTAAGACTTGATATTTATCTCCAAAGGTCAGCCAAGTTTCTCATTAAAACTTAATTAATCACCAGGAGGATCTCTAAACACTTCACATTGATTCTAAAGAGCTGTTTTAAATGAAAGTTGTTAAGAGAAGCTGATATGCCATTTTACTTAAATGATCACAATGAAGCTTCTTGTTTAACATATCAGTAATTGTAGCAGGTGTAAGGGGATATCTCTTTTCTATTAGCACGTGAATGTACATATGTTGCATCCTTAAGGAATGAACTCTACAGGAGTCATATAGTTTCCAATCTAACACTCTGTAATCCTGTTGATTCCTCCAAACTTTGTCTTCAACATGTGGTTCAAATATTGTCTTTAAATCTACCTCATAGAATTAAATCTAAGTCCTCCACTAGTCTTGTTGATCCATATTTAGCTTTTACCAATTTCCACAGTTTCAAAATCTTCCCTGTCAAAGCTTTTGAGCATATGACTGAAGACTAAGTACATCTTTGAACTTCCATCAGCTCTAATGTGAACTGAAATGTTTTTCCTTACCTTCTTTATGAATCTTCCATCAACAATGGTTTTAGAGGCTTAGTATCGCCAAAGGAATAACATCAATATGCAAACTTCCTCTCATCAGGAATAATTTCATGAGCTCTTTAATCTTAGCTGCTTCTTGATCATTATCCACTTTAGCTGTTTCTTGAACATCATCCACCTTTTACTTTTTAGTGACCTCTTGTTCTAGCTCATCTCCTGCTCTCTTTGAACTACCTTCTACCAAGTCTGTTCTATAATCTACAAACATGTTCACCCTTTTAAAAGCTTTGTCAAACAATTCTTTGATAGAATCAAAGTATTTAGATTTTAAGTCTTTGTGCTTCCAACCTTCCATGTTCTTAAGGTAGGTAATCATGGTCTTCTTCTGTTGAGCTTTAGTTGGTGGTTTGTTCCTATTCTCTTCTGCTTTTTTAGCTGCAAAGTGTTTTTTTCTTTGCTCTAGGAGTTCTTTAAACAATGCGACTTTTTGTTTAGTTATGAACTGCTCTTGTTCTTCAGCTTGCAGTCTTTGAGCCAACTGTAATTCAGCATCAGACCTGTAGCCTAATATCATCCCATTCTTCAGGAGCCAATAGCTACATGGCTTCATTTTTTCTCTCCCTTGCAAGTCTCTCCTCTTCATCAAACTCAGCTTGTAATCTGATAGCTTCTTGTTCATCAAAATTGATTTGATCTTTCTTTTTCAAAGGCTTCATAGGTTCTATCATTTTCTCTTTGCCTTTGTCCTAAACTTTTGCCTGTGATGGTTGTGAGGAAATTGTTATTGTTGTTGTAGATGTATCTAACTCAGTAATGACAATTTCCTTTCTTAGAGTTTAGAATTGACAGTGTTGTAGTATAGCAACACTAACCTATGTACCTGGGCATCACTAACTGCACACCTAGGATCTTCTCAACATTGGCTTTTTAACACTTGGGTTTTTACCACTTTTTAAAGCAGGCAAGTGCTTGAGCCAAAGTAACTTCATCATGTCCAAATTCCACATCTTTAGTAGCAAATTTCTTGTTCTGCTAACTAACCTATCACCAGTCAAAGTATTCACATCAAACATATCAACATCATCTTGATCATTAACCAGGGTAATGTCTTCATCAACATCAATATCATTTATCCTCCCCTGTTTAGGAAAGCATATCCTCACACCAAAACTTCTTCATACTCTAAGGATTCTAACCCTATCTTCTATGTAAAGACCCACATGTATAACCTTTTAAGCCCATGAGTTCTTGACCTCTTTTTCTGTTCAAGCTTCTTGACCCTCCTCTTTAAACTAACAATCTCTTCAGCTTGTATGGTCTTTGTTTTTTCCAAATCAAGAACTCTTGTTTGTAAATTGGTACATAATTCCATCAATTCATTAAGTTTCAGACTATCCTTACCACTTTGAAGTGTGTTACCTCTTGCGAGCAGTGGATCATTGGAATGTTTAGACACATTCTCAAACCTAGTTTGAGCAATAGTATCCCCTATGGTTTCTTGGCGCCTAGGACCACCACCTGAAGTAGTTCCTGTGAACTAGATTCATTAGTGTTGCCCTTGGATTTGGTCTAAGCTATGTTACAACTGTCCTGCTCTGCTTCTAAGCTGAAGTAGAAGTGGCAGCCCTTACCAACTGTCATCCGAACATCCTTATAAACAGCCTTATTGCTACATGTTTAGTAGGTAACCACTGACTGAGGTATCTGAGTGTCCTTTTCTCTTTGGCTTCCTAAGGTTTTTTATATCTTTTTAGATAGAGATGAGAAGGATTATAGTTGTACTTCACTTCAGTAGTATTAAATACTAGAATAATTTTCATTGAATTTCCTCCTGCAGCACTAACTTTGACTGAGCAGGCATTAACATCAATAAAACAATCTATAAATTCCAAACAGCATCAAGAAGCTTTTAATCCCAACAGTTTGGGATTCAGAGTTTTAAATATGTTTAGTTAGGTATTGGCGGAGACCATGCTATATGTGTTGAGTATGCAGTTTAGTTCGGTAAACATAGAGGTGGCAAATTCGTCAGTTTGGGCCATGGGTCAAATGGGTGTATGGATTGTGGGATAATAAGTTGAATAGTAATAATTGTGTTGCCAGAGGATGCATAGGGATAAAAAACAGCACCGGTTAATATCAGTAGTTTTGTAGGTGCATAGACATTAGGGTGCGCACCAGTGGGCCGTAAGAGGTCACAACGAGTTGGTTGGAGTAAAGGATGATGTGTAAGATAGCAGATGATGCATAGGATAACTAAAAGCACACAGTAGTAAAAAATTAGTGGCTGATGCATAAATAGCAAGTAATGATGTTAGGAAAATGTAGAAGACACATAGTAAAAAAGTTATTGCTATGTGTAAAAAGCAGAGGATTGTGATGAAAAAATTAGGGTCACACAATAAATAGTAGAATTAGAGAATGATGCAGGGATAGTAACTGGTTTGGTGTACAGTATCAGGAGTTTATAGCTTTAAAGATTATAGTTGTTGGTGGAGGATGCGTATGGTAAAAAAGTTGCCGTAGTGGCGTATGTAGGCAGTGAGTAGGGAATTGGTGTAAGTTTGCAGGTGGTGTTTTTGAAATGACTAATTTACGAGGATGATATGATAACAAGTACCCACCAAGGTGATTTAGTGAAGGTGCGAAGGATAAATAACGTGCGCACTGAATGGCGTAGAGAAATCATTGACCAGTGAAGTAAAAAGTTTGCGTGTGGGCTTTGTAGTAAAGTTTTGCCCATTTGGTGAGATAAAGTCTAGAATTAAAAAGTTTAGATGGATGTGTGTGGATAATGAAGTGCTCACTGGTGGAACTGAGTAGTATGAACATCCACAAATATTGGGTATCATTTAACAGAAGTTAATCTTCTTTTTGTTTTGTTCTGCAGTGAGCCAATAACAATTGATTTTGTAGCATTAGGGGGTAACATGACTTTAAAAGATTGAGTTGAGCATCAATATGTTGGAAAGACACTCTTTTATTTTCTCATAGATATGTTTTGTTTACATTAGACAGTTTATACATGTAAGTACGATTTATGATGTATGTATGTGATCATGCGATATGGCATTGATGCTTTGTTTACAATATCGCAATTGAACGTTCTTATTTGTGAAATAGCATAATTCAGTTATTGTATTTGTGTGAAAAATAACAAATTGTATCATTGGCTAAATGATTATTAAGCCTTAATTTATTTTTCACATGAAACGACTGACTATTCGTTACTGTTATGTTACATTTGTGACGACCATATTATGTCAATCAGAACAAAATTTATGACGATCTTACCACCCACAGTGACAAAATATTGTGATGCAATAATGTCGTCAAAAAAAATAGAGACAAACTCTGATGGTCCCGGCCTTATTAATGACGACCTTTTCTTTGCATTTTCGTCCTCATAAAGAAAACCATGACATACCTATTATGACGAGAAGAGACGACCCTAATTTTCTTCACTAATTATTAGGAATTGTGACGACTTTTTTGCTATTATGAGAAATGTCACTTGTCACTAATAGCAGTATTTGGCTGAGAGTTTGAAATATTGGAAAAAATATGTTCTTTTGTTTTTAATTTATTAACACAAATATGAGTCGCACGTAAAGTTGCACCTTGGGTACCCGGCAATAGACGTCGTGGCTTTAGGGCTGTTGATTATCACAACCGGCTTTGGGTTAAATCTAGATTTGCAATATCATCGTACATGAAGACCATTATGTTCTCGTTTTTAAATCCCCTCATTTTAAGATCAGGTAAGCATTGGAAATCATCAGCCTAACATAATATGACTAAATACTCAGCATGCATGGTATATATAAAAAAAAAACAATAAGGTATATCTAGGTGAGTATAAGTATATATATGATGCTTTCACCTGATGCCTATAATTTTCATACTCATTCGATCCAGCAACTAGAGCGCCCAATTTAATATAAGCCATCTTTCTTGAAATTTTTCGAGCACCTTATCAAGGAAAGGTTTTGGGGTCAAGATAGCAGCAAAAGGACTGAACTGATAACCAAATGCCAAGACATTATTAATTAGGAATGCGTATTGAAGTGAAAACAAGGGTGAAAAGTGGAAATGAAACTTGAGAAAATTAAATGTCACAGATTTTACGAGGTTATATAGAGAGCGAATTAGTAACAAACTCTAGCTAACTTACAAATTAGTGTACATAAAACATCTTTAATAACTATTATCAACTATTTATAATCTAGGTCCTCCCCCCCCCCTTAACAGCAAACCTTTATAAAGGGGAGGCGCTACGGGAAGATGATAGTAGAGAAGATGAGTGGAGATGGGAAAAGACAGGGGAGCCTGAAGTTGTAAGAGTGCACAGGCCTTATAATAAGCGATACTGAACAGATCTTGTTGTTGGAAACGTCTCTAGAAACGGTCTGACTAAATTTAAGATTAAATACGGTGATGATGGAACTATATTATGAAAGACTATTATGTGAATTATAAAATTAAAAAATAGAGGTGGGAGCATACATTCACACAGTTAGATAAATATACAATAAAAGGAGGAGCAGCCGTTAGTGCACATATTAAGGCAGGCCGTAAATAAGCTCTAAGAGGAACACCTTACTATTTAGCACGATTGATCACAGCAGACGTCTGAGTTATGATGGAATCATGTGAAGAGCATTAACAGAGCGTTGAAGAAGCAAACCATAGACATAGACTACGAGGACAACCCCTCTTTATGTTATATTAATATATAATATATAAATATTATTATTCTTATTTGTATACTATACGAATTATGTAGTTGTTGTCCAAGCCTACACACTTTTACACTAGTAGATTATTACGAGTTTCGGCAGATACTAAATTCTGACCTTTCTTCGGAGTCTTGAACTTTAATTTAAAAAAATTATTCCAACACAGTTTACGTAATTGGTCCTTCATGTTAGTGAATTATCCTTGGTGTTATCAAGTTACGAGTATAGTCTCTAAAGTTATCCGATGTTTGCAAAGTTAGTCCTTAATGTAAAACTTTGCGCTCCGTAACGTATCACTTAACATAAGAGTTTTTCTACTAACCAACTGAGCTGATTGTCTTCTAAAGACTTATTTACTAATGTATGGTTTGTTTAAAAAGATTTTCACCCGCGTATTGTCACGGAGCGCTTGACTACGATAGTGTTGTGATCGTTGAAATAATAATTTTTATAACCAATGACGGCTTATTGTGCATTAACTGTTGTTGTCCGTGGTAAACTTAGATACTACGTTAACTAGAAAGAAAGATAAAATAACTTGTTATCAAATTACCGAATGGCTTGTATCATTCTTAGCAAAATAACATAAAAAAAAATCATTTTTTTTTCTTCAGTGGACCAAGATACACACAAAGCTACAAAAAAATCATTTCATTTCCGGGTTCGTCTCATTAAGTTTCGATGCAATAGCCTTAAGTTTATCCTTAAGCCTGCATATCATAAACAGTCACCATAGCCTTACTCCGACAATAAAAAGCGATATATCTCTAGTTTTACGCGCCTATTTTTTGCAGGAAGAGTTGGCGAAAGTCCCCGCCGCAACATAAATTTGTTGATTATCCCCCATAAAAGAATGACTGGTATCATCGTGGACATACAAGTTTAAAACACATACGATCAATCAATAGGGGCTATGTCCAAGATTATTAAGCTCAGTCTAACTAATATGTTTCCCTGGGCTGAGATTTTATTTTTCTACACAATGACTCATACGTTAGTTCAGGGTAAGTAGAAACGTGAATGTGAGGTTCGACCACACGAGAGCCAAAAAAGCGAAGCAAATTACCGGAGATGCCACTGCCAAAACAATTTACCTTCCAAACGCATGCCTACTGGAATATCATTATTCAATGAAAAAGTGTTTTTCATGTGCTCCATATTACTCCTCACCGTTCGAGATGTCAAAGCAGTCTATAATGAGATACATAATATCTTTTTTATAAGCATTCCGTATTGTTATAGAAACCTGTTTTCTCCCATCATACTGGTCCTCGGTTGTAGTTCTTCTTTATTACTACTCTGTTTTTTTTTAATTGTCCATACAAATTTGGCAGGAGGTGGGGGTGAACCAAAATATGTAACTGATATTGAACAACCGTTTAGAATAACTTCCAATTCATGTAATATGCATCCTTAAGAACATTGATGTGGATGTTTTGAAAATCAAGTGATTTGGACACTTTTATGGGGACGTCTTCGGCCATTTTACGCCAAACGTCTTCTATAATCTAACTAGATTTCCCATTTCACAATAAATAATAATATGAGCATAGAGGGATCTGAATTATGATGATGTTCACGAAACCGAAGCTTCTTCTAAGGCAATTTCCCATTCTTTGTCATCGCCGAGCAAACCTAGCGCCTCACATGCATTATGATAAGTGGGTAAAACAAGGTTTTGTGCCCGCGCTACGCCGCAGAGCGCATGGTTTTACATTGAAGGACTAACTTTGCAACCAACGGATACCTCAGGGCTATTCTCGTAGCATTATAACCCCAAGGAAATCACGAACATAAGTACCAATTATGTAAAATATGTGTCGGGGTAAAAAAAATATAATAAAGTTAAAACAATGTTAAAGGGTCGTTACTTAACACCGTTAATACTGGTACATTCTACTTTGTATCCCAACTATTTTAACTTTCATTTAATTTTTTGTCTCGAGCTATCGGCCGTTTAAGTGCTACTACAATTCATCTAGGCTTCGTCCCTGATTATCATATCATCTAAGCCTAATATGTTTCCAAGTTTAGTATTTTTTTTATCTTACGACAACGACTCATCCGTTAGTTCTAGGGGAAGTTTGATCGGAAAGTGAGGTTTGACTGACAGGAGCAACAATGAAGCAATACCGGAGGATTCCAACGCCAAAACAAATTACCTTCAGAACGTAGGCCAATGATATCTTTATTCAAAGGAATTTAGTTTATGTCTTCCATATTAACACCTGCCGTTCAGATGCAGAAGCATTCATAAGGAGCTCATAAATCTCTTTTTGATAAGAATAGATTTTGTTATAGAGAACATGTAGACCTCCACTAATAGGTCTCATTTATAAGTTCTTCTTCTCCAATAATAGTCTGTTTTTTTAATTTGTCAAACAATTTGTGCGGGATTGGGCGTAAATCGAAAATCTGTAACTGATTTTGGAACAACCATTTAGTATAACTTCCAAGTTCATGTAATACGCATCCATGAGAACATTGATTGATGTTTTTGAAAACAAGTGATTTGGACCTTTTATGGGTAATTGATGTGGGTGTTCGTGTAGGGTAAAATAATTAAATACCAAGTTTTTAAATTTATATTTAGCCGACTTATCCTAAAACAACACTTTAAACTGGTAGTGTAACCGATCATGTGGAGTTTCATGGAAGTAGGTGTCGAACACCAAGAGCTAGATTGTTAACCTATATCCATCCAAAATTTAATTGATTAATTGGTTAATTCTAATTTCTTCGGTTAAACCTATGCTAAACCAAGTTCTAATGATATAGGGGGGGGCGGGGGGGGTTCAGCCTGAAGACTGCGACAAGTCTTATGGTGACAATAATACAAACAAAACATAATAAACATGCAAGAAAATCAAACAGTAAGAATAAAAGATCGGTACCAAGCCAAATGATAGAAAACAGAATTAGCCATATTAAAGTCCCGATTAAATGCTGGTTTGTTGTTTAGATTCAATGATTACTTAACTTGAAGCGTCATTCATCTTTAAGTACTTTAGGGCTGAACAACACCTAAACATCCTAGAGCACGTTGATTCCGTCACAATTAACGTATCCACATAAGCATCCTTTTTAGTTTAATTATATTCTATCTAGAGGATTAAAGCAAGGGCATCTTGTAAAACCCTAGCCTATCAGGAGTTTTACCCACATACTGTTTGATGGTATTTATATACTGGTAGTTCAATGTTCAAGTCTTTAACAATTAATTAAGAACATATACTTGTTGAAAATACGGGTCCACTTGCCAGTCCAACTAAGCGCATAATTTAAAGACCAAGATAGCACATTATTTGTGATCCTATTAGTCGCAAAAATATAAAAACGACAATATTGAGAGCTATCCCCCGCCAATACTAGTTCACTGTTAGGCATAACTAGACCCAATTATGTTGTTGAATGATAGTTCCGCATATTCAAACACGTAAGACAATATTAGGCGAAAAACATAATTAAATGACAACGATAAATTAAGCAATCGGATAAAACAAAACCAAACATAAATCTTCTAAGAGGCTAATACCCAAGGGTATTAGCCTATATCCATTGTTTATTATACAAGCGTGATCAAATAACCAAGGAAAAAAAACTTTTTACTGAACGATACCCAAAAAGTAAATGATTACATAGAGTATAGTAATTACACGGTTTCTCTATAATCATGATCGATGCTTTAACCTTTGTGCTACTCTTCTTCTCTTCAGAAAATTTACCATCATGTGTATGGTATGAGAATATGATTTTGCACACTGAAAACTCGTTTTTGAGTCTTCTATTTATAGCCTCTAAAAATTGATGGATACGCCGTATTGAATGAGGTCAATACGGCGTATAGGGGTGTTTTTCTTGGAGTGCGCGCTACGTTCATAATCAATTAGATATATCCTTCCCAAATTATATTTATTACCAAATCTTTGAATGTTTATCCAGCTGGATACGGCGTATGTAGATATGCAAGATACGCCATATAGGGAATTGAACAAACGCGTTTTCTTGTGAAATCCAGGTGCTGATACGCCGTATCTTCATTTCTGGATACGACGTATTGAGTAGAAATAAGCAATCTTCAAATATCATTGTTTAAGCTCCAAATCACTCCGTAATTACTGCTATTTACAACTTTAAGTAATTAAGTAACGATTCTTGCAATAATTATATGAAAGTGGATAATTTATTCGAGATAAATGATGGTATAAATGTAACAATATTTAATGTCATCAAATATCCCCCCACTTGAATCCTACTTGTCCTCAAGTAGACTCTAGAAATTTATTGAAAATGTATCCCAACCGAAGTTAAGGATTTTTTCGTTAAGCATTTCTTTTATTTTAATCACCTGTACAAGACCAAGTACCTTATGAAATATGGAAATGAAAACACTCAGATCACTCAACTAATCTAGGGTGTAACATTTAATTGGTAGGCTTATTTGCTCAGCCGTGATTAGTTTCATATCATATGCTTGGAAAGGATATACATCTCCACCACTAGAGCTAAGGAGAAACAAGTCAAAAGGTAAATGTGTAATTAGGCTTAGATGATCATTCAAACAATCTTTCACGAAAGATACCACTCCCAACAAGGCATTAAATCATACATACTACGTCCATAACGACGGAATAGACCTGTACATTCGATCACATCCTCCATTCGAGTATTAACCAATGTTAGATTAAAACGCTAAAATGTAAGGGAATCCTTGTAACTTTCAACTAAAGTAATAAACCAACAAAGTGGCTGAGATCACGCATAAAAGCCTGTAACACTGAATAGATATGCATGACTCGATCTCAAACTTATTCGAGTAAAACCTAAGGTTAGTTGCTAGGAAAGGGAAGTAAATTGTTGTTAAATAAATTCACAAAACAAATAGATTAAGCTTGAACAAATAAGGTATATAGTTGCTAGTGACTTTCCCGACCGTTCCATGATAAAGACTTGAAATATATACAAACGCCTCGATTACATAAATGACAAAGACAACCTAAGTTAGCGTTTCATAACAGTCAACTTCCCAATCATCCCAAACTTTACATACTTTTACAAAAGTGGTGATATCAGCCACTTTATACAAAACTATAGCCTCTTTGATTTTTTATCCACTTATCAACGAATAATCGATCCTCTAAGTATTTCATCGGGTTAACATTTAATGAACGACTATCATTTAATCTCTTTTTTGATTATGCATTTTTTTCTAATTTTTCCATTTTTTATAACATAAAACTCGTTGCTATTTCACCGCTTCACAATCATCACTTATCCAATATTTTTTTCTTTCAACACTTTATCTTCGGACATAGTTTATATAATCATGGAGAAGTAGCAAATGCAATGAGCTACAAATTTTCCCATTGCATTGTGCAATTTCCTGACCTAATCGGAGATAGAAAATTTCACTTTGACACAGGAAATAACTTTTAATGAACCGACTATCATTTATCGTCTTTTTGGATGCATTTTCTATTTTTTTTAAAACATAAATCGCGGTGCAATTTCACCGTCTTCACAATCATAATTCATCCGGATAATTTTTTTTCTTTCAACACTTCATCTTCGGACATAATACATAATCGCGAAAGTAGCAAAATACACGAGATACATATTTTCCCATTGCATTGTGCAATTTCCCGACCTAACCGGAGATAGAAAATTTCACTTTGACACAGGAAATACAAAACTTTACACAAAAGCAACTAGCAACTTTGATTAAGTAGGCTTAATCTACAGGGTAGGCTAAGGTGTTTTCTAGGGGATCTTACTCTTATAGTGAGAGTAAGCAAAGGGTTACACGTGGGTTATACGATACCAGTGTAGTAAGATTAATTTACAATATTTAGTGCATTTTAGTGTATCAAAAAAAATTTTACCGAGTTAAAAATGTAACTCCATCTAATCCATAGTACTCATCGATGTGTTTCTCGAGTGATATTCAAGCTCAGTTCTAAGTACTCTACATCATCGTCACACTAATAATTATTTGTTGAATTTTTAGTAGAACGTTTGGAAAACGGATATGCTAAATTCTTCACAATTTTGATATAATGGTGTAAGTGCCGGGTTCATGTAACTAGTAATTTTTACAAAAGCTATGCTAATTTTTTTAAATTTGGCATAATTTAAGCATATAGCATATTATTTGTAAAAGAAAGGACAAGTAGGCATTCTAATTCTCCATCTCCCCACTTAGATTTTACAACGTCCTTGTTGTATAGATAAAACAATTAAAGATAATGAGAAATAGAATTAGAATGAGGAACTCCCCTGATATGTTACTCGGGATGATTCTCCACTTTGAGTTCTTGAGCAAAAGTGTATTGACGAGGTGTCAGAATGCTCGTATGGGTTCAACACATGTCTTTTTCAAAGTATACCATACGTCGATATCTTTCCAACAGGTCCTGCATAAAAGTTTAGAAGATAAAAGGTGCAATTCCCTAACTCGGTTATACAAAGGTTACAATGCAATAAAACAAATAAACACACTTTACAGAAGTCAATACGTCGTATCCCAACCGAAAAGGATACGCCGTAAAGCATCCAGAAAAAACCAAATTATTTAAAGTTTTGCAGAAATTAAATGCAGAAATTAAAGACTGGTAACGTCCAAACAGGTTTGATATGGCATATCCATAGAGGTTCGATACGCCGTATTGAGTGTCTGGGAAGATAGACTCGATAAAAAAAATTAAAAATACATTTCGGGTTGTCTCCCGGCAAGCAAAACTATGTTATATACAGGAAAAGTCTTTAAAGTTAGACTTGCCCCAATTTAAATCCCATCCTTATAAAACAATTTGGGTCTAACGGGATGCCAAATGCACATTACAAATCTTGCATAGGAAAATGAATGACATCCCTTTGTTAAGATGATTCCAAGTCATGATATTAAAATTTAATTCCTTGATAAAAGTTTTAGTTTTGAAAAATTTATTAGATGTATCATGACTTGTTTCCAAAAGCTTATTTGCTCTTTGTGCATAGGCACCATCATCAATATTTATTACATTACCCCCCGAAGAATGTTTAATATCGATTTCATGATCATCATTGTCCTTATCTGATGTTTCATCGAGAAAAATTATGTTAAAAGGAAATAGATCATTAAAGTATAAAACATTTTGTTCCTTTTCATCACATTTAGACAATGATGTTTCATCTTTCAAATCAAATTCATCGATATATTGAGGACTTATAGTAGGTTCAGTTAAGAAATCTAATTTAGACGTTAGAGCATCATTGTAAACAATGGCTGGAAATTCTTTCTCAAAATCTTTAAAGTAGTCTAAATCATTAAAATAACTGATCATAGGCTTTGGTGATGGAAACGAAGGCATATTGACTTTATCATTATCATTTTCTGAATCCGTTATCAAATCGTCGACATAAATTATTTTATAGGAAAATGAATTTTTGTCAGAAATTACCGATTGTAATCTTCATCGTCGGATCCGTCAAACGATATTCTAAAGTCAATTTTATTGTCGTTAAGAGGACTTACCATGGGTTCACAGGAGAGCGTTACTTCAGATGTTAACTCGTCAATATAGACTATAGCTGGGAATTCAGTTTCAATAGATCTGTGGTCGTGAACGTCTTTATCATACCAGATCTTAACCATACTATGCAGTTGTACTAGTAATACACCTTATTACCAGGGCCTACAAGATTTTTCTTCCTCAAGCCTGATATACTCTTCCATAGTAATATTGGGGTCGTCCATTTTAACATGTAATAAATTCCCTAGGAAAGAAAACGGTTAAATAGACTAATACGCTGTATTCAGTTAACCGAATATGCCGTATTGATGATATAGTCGAATACGCTGTATTGTTTTGAAAACCATTTATACGCCGTATCTAACAAGTTGAATACGCCGTATTCCGTATTCGACTCAGAAAATTACAAAATACTATAATAATGCAAAAAACACACAAACACACGATATGCAAAATTGTACAATGCAGATAATCAAACACACAAAACAAACACACACAAATATACAAATTAAGCTAAACTAAACTAAAACACTAATAAACAAAAGAATTAAACAATTTCACTCCCCGGCAACAGCGCCAAAAACTTGATGTGCTGTCGTGTAGGGTCAATTTATTGATTACCAAGTTTTAAATTTATATTTTTATCTGACCTTATCCTAAAACAACTCCTTAACGGAAGCAGTGTACCCGATCGGGTGAGTTTCTGGTAAGTATGGGTGTCCAAACACTAAGAGCGAGGTCGTTAACACTTATATTCTACAGTATATGAATTGATCCTAATCATTTAATTCTAATTACTTATTAAACCTATGCTAAACCTAGTTCTAATGATAATGGGGGTTTTCAGCCTGAGAGACTGGCATAGTTTAAGCAAGTCACAATAATCAATTTAAAACACAATAAACATGCAAGAAAATAATCAGAAGATAAAAGAGCGGTACAAGCCAAATGATAGAAAGCTATATTAGCCATATTAAATCCGATTGAATGCTGGTTTGTTTGTTTAATGCAATGATTACTTATCTTGAAACGGCATATTATTCTTAAGACTTAGGCGGGACATCATCTTAAGACCTAGACACGTTGAATCCTGTCACAATTAACGTATCCGTAAAAAAGAAACCACTAAAGAATCATTTTAGTTTAATAATAACAATTTAGGGATTAAAGCAATGGTGTATCTTGTAAACCCTAACCCATCGAGACTTTACCACTTACGAGTTTGATGGCAATTTATATACTAGTATTCATTCTTCAAGTCTTTATCAATAATTAAGAAAATACTTGTTGAAACATAGCGAGTCACTTTCCGGTCCAATTAAGCCATAGTTTAAAGACAATGTGATAGAAATAATGGCTAAAACGTTATTAATATTTTTCGACTTCTCTACAGTTTGATAATCCAAAATGTAAAAACGCTCAATTAAAATTAAAAACGTAAACAAGTAATTAGTAGGTAAAATTTTATTTGTGAAAATTTAATCACTTAGATGTATGAATAAATAAAGCTTTATGCAGTTATATAGATCAAAAGAACTTTTATTCAACCTCACATTTTTTTTAAAAATGTCACAAACATTTTTATAACTTTTGCAAAACATTTTTAGATTTAAAAGAAATGTTTTATTCAAAATAAATATTTTGAATTCAAATTTTTTTTACCTAAAAACGGCTAGAAATGATCTAGAAAACACCTCCCTCCATAAAAGACAAAAAAGGGAGCGTTTTGGCCAGGGCATCCCCCTAGTTATAAAGGCGTCCCCTTAATTATTAAGGGACCAGACACCCTAATTAAGGGGACCGCCCAACAAAAAAGCACTCATTGGCCTAATAATTGACTAGACTATTCCCCACTGAATTTCTCACCTTTTACCACACACTTTCTTTTTGTTCTAAATCCATTTTATACTCTTTATCATTAAATCATAATTAGCTAGTTCCATGTGATCCAATCTTAATTCCACAAGTTAACAAGAGAAGAATAATTCTTATCATCAAGTCAAGAATAGTTATAGTTTTAGTTGGTATTATTATGAAGTTGTGTTTGTATCTTGTAAATCATTTGTGAATGTGTGTATTGTAGTTGTGTATAAAAGTTAGATTGTATGATCATTGTAAGAATGAGTTAGATCATTGGAATTCTTTTAAATGAAGTGTTAGATTGTGTGATACGTAAGTAGTTTCTAGGCAATAGTGAGAGTTGTTGAAGCGTAGTGAAGTTTGTGCAACGAGATAAGATGTGAAGTGAAGCAAAGTTGTGAGTGTGTAAAGTTGTGTGAATAGCATACAAAAGTTGAAATAGATTGTTCATAGCTAGGATTATAACTCGACATTTCGCTAGATGTCGGAAATCGAGTGTAAGCAAAGTTGGTGGTTTAAAAGAAACCCCCCGTTTTTCTCCGCTTAAAGGGAGTCTGTAACATAGTGAAGATAAACTCTACGAGTTTGGTGCTCGGGGAGTGGAGTAGGGCGAAGAGGTGCTTACGTTACCGCACCAAAATAAATCCTTATGTTGAGTGGATCCCAAAACTTTCTAACTCTTATCTCTGTCATTCATATATACTTTATCATTAACTTACTTACATGTAATGATCAATTGACACATATTCAGATCATCATATAGTCGATTCTAATTTTTATAAACAAACATAACATTTTATTCAACCCGCATTCTATTTTCACAATTGGTATCATAGCCAACGTCAAACAAAATTTAAAATAAACAGTATTTTAAAACTTGAATCAATCAATGGAACCAAAAATATGTTAGTATGGGAAATTGTATGCAAAGACCCCACTAATTGAAAGTATGGATTTATTTATTGGAAAAATAAATTCGAACTAAGTGAAAATCAAAAGTCTAGATCTTTTGCATGATATTACCCTTGGTGATTTTCCTCCTATTCAAAATAATCCGAAAACTAAAAAGGATGAAATAGTAACCAGTTTGATAAACAAAAACCATGATCTTCAAAAAAGACTTGCTAAAAATAACAAGTCAAAAATGGTGATTTATAATGCATTGCCACTTAAAGAATATAAAATGAATTTTTAATGTGTAAAACCTGCAAAGAAATTTGAGATACTTTTATTAATTACTCTCCAAGGTAATAGTCAAGACAAAGATAAAAAAATAAAACTTCTTGTTTAACAATATGAACAATTTTACACGATTTCGGAGAGGAATCGAATAGATAATGCTTTTGCTAGAATTAACACTATTATTACTAGTCTGAAAGCACATGAAGATGGTTTTCAAGCAAGAATTATGTAGGAAATTTTTTTTAGGGCACTTCATCCCCCAAAAAAATGGGGGCCGCGCCAAATGGTTACGCTATTGAAGAATCAAAAGATTTAAACATCTCTATCCCTTGATGAAACTTATGGAAACTTTAAAGTTTATGAGTAAATAATTAAGAAAGATTCCGAAATGGTCAAAGACAAAAGAGAACAAAATAGATCTTTTGCATTGAAAGCTAAAAAGGAATCAAGTGATGAAGATAGTTCGACTTCCGATAGTGAAGACGAAGAGTACGCCATGGCCATGAGAAACTTCAAGAAAAAAATTTATTCAAAGATTATGGGAATATTCGAAAGACACCACAAGACGAGAAGGAAAGTTATCCCAAAGAAATAAAGACGACAAAATGGCAAAAGCGAAAGAAAATGTTTTAAATGTAGAGATCCAAACCATCTCATCGGGGAGTGTCCAAAACTATCAAGAAACTACAATCAAAGAGCCTTCATCGGAGGATCATGGAGTGATAGCGTCAGAGACGATGAAGAAAAGGACCAATACCGAAAAATGTTCTTATGCCCAATACACCCAATGAGGTACTTTCTGACACCGAATTCATTAGTGATGAACAATCATCGTTAGATGGAAAAGACTTAGATAGTAAATATAATAGATTATGCAAAGTAGGTCTAAAAGTCATGGCTATATATAAATCACTAAAGCAAATTAAAAATCAATTTGAAAATGAAGTACTAGAACTAAAAAAAAAAATTGTCTAGATAAAAAGGTAAGTAAGGTCAATGAAGAATGTAAAATAATTTCAATATCTTAGTTTGAAAATGAAAAGCATAAGGAAGAAATTTCTAACGCATAATCACTTAAAAATTAGTAGTCAATCGCTTAAGACAATGTTAAATCATCAAAAACCGTCCGGAGATAACGCCGGCCTAGGATTTAATTTTAACTATAAATCAACTATTGAATCTAAACAAGTAAATTTTTATAAAGTCACGAAGGTTGAGTCACAAGAAAAAGTATAGAATTAAACTCAAGCCCAAGACCAGAATTTATGCTTATAAATAATACTAAAATTCATATTGAAAGCGACGACGAAGTAAAATTTTTTTATAAACCTTCCTTAAAACCTGGAGTCGGATTTACTAAACCAAAAATGAGATCTAAAACTCCTCCTCCAAAAAGTGCTAATAATCCTCAACCTCGGTCAAAAACACCATAACCTAAGAGAGATCAAGTTAGACAAAATTACCCTAATAATAATCATTCAATGTGGAATTATTCACAACAACCAAACTTCTCTCCATGGGGAATATGTCCACCCTATATGTATTCGAATCAAATGCAACATATGCAAAATATGTTCGGGACTAACAATTTTAGACCCATGAGATATTGGGGACCAAGTGGTTGAGTCGTTACAACATTTTAGTGCATTATCCATGAACATTTCTTGGAACTGACGAGTGAATACAATCTTAAAATCTGTATGATGGGTTACCAAAAGATTGTCTCTCCTTCAAATCTTGCTCACATGAAGTAGTTAAGAAAACAATTGTAGGCACAGGTATGTCTTCTTTAAAACTATCTTAGAATTTATTAAGTTTTAATGTTGACTTAATATATTGTTTATGCTACATTTAATATATTGCTAAACATCATAAGCAATAGTTAATAAATATAATTTAAGGCTGTGGAAAATAGTGGTAGTCATAAAATATCATTTGTTTGGATCTTCTAGAAAAAAGAGAAAATTTGTACATTATGAACTCATCTGTCACGGATGTTGAATTGGGATTCTTTACATACTCATAAAATGGCTATCCCAATTAAAAAAAAAATCTTTCTATGTCCGACTAGTACAAACTCACTTAGATGAAGAAAAGTGAGTTAGTGGGTAATTATTAACATAGAAGTATGATAAGTTTTACATCTTACGCCGGAAAGGCATGATATCAAAACACTATGGATGAAACAAACTTCCTTCGACTATGACGTCCGCCTCGTCTACACGTCTAAAAAAATCTACGACTATCGGAACCATCTTATCAAGTTTTGACTCCGTTCATTATTCTATCATCACGTATTAATCATCTCTCAACAACACCAAATGTACAATTAATTTTTTCATCCGAAGTTAATTAAATTAATCAATTGCAAGAGTTGATTGAAAACGTCACAAAATCCTCGTTAAATCTTCTCTCGGCTTGACAACTCGATTATCTCATCCGAAATAATCAAGAGTATTTTTTTAATTAACGAAAGGTTAATTAAAATGTCAATTAAATTTCGTCAATCATCTCTAAACCACATCTCGATTCAAAAATCTTGATAACTTAATTATTTCATTAGAAATTATTTAAGTTTACTTAACTTAACGAAAAGTTAAATTAAAAATGTCAAGTATTTTTCTCCCGCCTTCAACTTCATTATTTCGACGACTAGATTATCTAAAATAATATTGCTAGTAGCTCCCAACGTATTTTGATAATTGTACATTTACAAAAATAGTCAAAATCGAAAAACAATTTTTTTTTCTCAGATAGGCGGCCCCCTTAAATTTAAGGGGATCGGCCGTGTTAATGTGGGCGGCCCCCTTATATTTAAGGGGACCGTCATTCATTTTGCCAAACAGTCCTTTTTTTGCAAAACCCATTACAAAACACACCATTTCCATCATCTCTCTCTCCCTCTTTCTAGCTGTGACGAAAACAACAACCCAAAACCACCAAAATTCAAACCTTCAAACACCATTCGATCAAAATTCGCAAGGGGCAAACACCAAAAACAAGACTAACAACCTCTATTGTAAGATTTCATATACTTTTCTTTTTCAATTTCATCAAATTCCGCTCTTAATCAAAATTGGGTATTTTTCGAAATTTTTGTATCTTCTATATTTTTATGATTAGTTCTAGGAAATCCATAACTATAACGATTCCCGTAGTCATAGGAATTCAAGATTTTCAATAGGATTGAGTCACAATTTTTTAGGGTTCGAAATTTATAAAAATATGATATTTATTTTCAAAACAAAATTCTATATCCTCTGTTGATTCTATGCCAAAACCACGTCAAAAATTATTATACATGACTATCGAAACAATACATAACCTAAATACTTATTTTTCAAATCAATGAATAAAGTTTTATAAAAATCAAGAGTGTTTGGTTCGTTTCTTAAGATCGATTTTTAGAGTCGAAATGACCATTACTATATTTTTGTCACTTGTATAAACACATAACTAACTTGTTTAAGTCATCAAATATAATAATACATATATATATATAAAATTATATATATATATTATATAAATATAATTATATATATATATAAATTCTATATATATATAAATATATTGGACATTAAAAAAAAGTATAAAATAAAGGGGCGTTTGGTTTAACGTTTTAAAACATAGTGTTAAGTCAAAACAAACACAATTTAACTCTCGTCAAGTCAAAAATAACAAACTAATATTTGTCAACAAAATATACAACTTAACGTATATCTTTCGACAATTTTAGTCAAGTCTTGTATTGATTAGGGAATGTTTGGGTCATTTTCTAGATGTTGAAATATATAAATAATATATATTCTTCGACACCCTAGATTAAGTGAAAAATAAATCAAGGGACAGTATGGATTACATCTAGGTTTTTATTTTTAGAGGTCGAAGTAATCCTTGTCCCACATGTCGTTTTCAAAACATTATTTTTATATTTTTTTTATTCAATTTAATAATTTATTTCGTTGTTATCTTGTTTAGGTGATAAACATGCCTCGAGCAACAGTTGGTGATACCTCTCTTACCCGTTCTTACATTCCCAAAGTATCCCAAACACCCGGTATTTCTCCTACTATCGCACACTTCTACAAACCTATCAAAAATCGATGCATTCATGAGGGTAGAGTTGTTGATCAACTTTACTACACATCTGATCACATCGATCGTTGTTTTTCTAACATACGTCTCAATTGTCTCTACAAAATTAATGAACCAATTGTCTCTCGTTTTATTCTGGACTTTTATAGTCAAGTCACCCTTCAAAGAGATGACTCCGGCGTCATTCTTATCTCTTTCATGATTCAAAACAATTCATCACTCTCTCCCTCCAACAATTTGGTCAAATCCTCAGAATTCCATTCAATGGCCAAGTTGCATTCACGAACAGCAAAATCAAACACAAAAACGTCATTCTTTCACCAAATCAAGTTCTAACAAAAGAACTTAGAGAAGACTTGAAAAGATGGAATGAACTCATTTATGAGAATGTGTTTGGATTAAGAGGATACCGGGACCATCTCCTGGCTTGCCTTGCTCATATATTATATTGTATTCCAGCCGAACAACAATATAATCTTGGCTATTTCTTTGTCAAAAGAATTGAAAGTGCACGGGCAACTCCTAAAGCCCATCTTCCTTATGGTATGTTCTTGACACGTCTTTTTCGACATGTTATGGAACACTACCCTCACCTTGACAATGGCATTTACAATGTCGTTGATCGTTTCATGCGTCCACTCGCTTTAAAGACCAAACCAGAAGACCCCGGAGTGATCGAGTCAAAGCCCCGTCACTCCGTCTCAATCACATCCGCCTATCATAACCGTGGATCTTTATCTTACCAAGATGATGATGAAGATGATGGTGCTTCTCGTGCTAGTACTCCATCTTTTACCACTTACCTAAACTCTCTCGGACCTCTCGAATACCAACAATATAACGTTCCCACTTCTTCTGAACAAAATGATGATCTTCTCTTTGAACTCAAACCAACATGCACAATCAAACGACAACAAATGCATAATGAACATAGAGTGTATTCAAAACGTCTGACAAGGCATTAATGCGGAGTCCTTCGGAGAATAAGAAATGGAAGACATTAAATGAAGATTATCTTAAGTAGAACACTCTATTTATACTTTATGTAAGACTTATGATAATGTTTAAATAAGTTGTGTGAGACAACTCCGACTTGTCAGAAAAACTTTAACTGTACAACTTGCTTTAGGAGTCTTTTAATATTTATGAATTATTTAGTAAGCTCTAATAAATATGCTACCTTGTTTTAAATTTTTGATTAATGCAAACAACATGATAAACTTTATATCATGCCAATATAGTGTTTCAAATGGGACTTGCGCAAAACACCACCAAAACACAACCTATATACAAAATTTTTACAAAAATCAAATTTTGGGTCGTCAGAAAAAACACCAGATGGGCGGTCCCCTTAATTCATAAGGCGGTCCCCTTAAAGATAAGGGGACACGGCCATTAATTAAGGGGACCGGCCATCTGATTCATGGATTTTACTGTTTCTTTTTGCCTTTTGACTCTCTTTTATCTAGCCTCAGCTATCCTTACCCAAAAAACTCGAAAATATTTTGGAAATTCTTAAACCTCTTCAAATCCATTCCATTTCCAAACCATTCTCATCAAATAAATTCCCTCCAAATGATCACCACTACTTCATCATCTTCTTCATTCTCTATCAACCACCATAAACCACCATGGCATCCACTAGAGCTTCCATTTCTAAAGCTTCCAAAAGACTAAAAATCAACATCATTCCACCAAAACAATTGTTTGTGGATTTAACTCATGATGACTCTTAAACCCTATCACCCAAGCATCAACTCTCATACCCTAGTGCTCCTAATGCACCTTTAAAAACACAGTCAACCAAAGGTGCTTTCTCATCCTCCATTGACTACACACATAAATCACCAACATCATCCATATCACCATCAACCAATGGTTACTTGAACTCACTAATGAAGTAGTAAAGTTGTGAAGTTGTGAAGTATAATGAAGTAGTAAAGCAAAGAGAAGTGGTGAAGTGAAGCAAAGTTGTAAGTTGTTGTTAAGTGATGTGATTAGCATACAAGAGTTGTGATAGATTGGTTCTAGCTAGGATTAGAACTTGACATTTCGCTTAGTGTCGAAAATTGGTATAAGCAAAGTTATGGACGGTTTTCTCCGCCTAAAGCAAAGTTGTGAGTTGTTGTAAAGTGGTGTGATTAGCATACAAGAGTTTGTTGACATAGTAAAGAGGTGTTTCGTTACCGAACCACTATAAATCCTTGTATTGTGGTTTGATCTTTCTAACTCTTATCTCTTATCTTTTATATTTACTTGTCATTTACTTACTTGCTTGTGTTGTTCATATTGTGCACATATTGAGATCATATAAAGTCAAATCTAAGTTTTTTATAAATAAACATAACATTAATTTAAAAAGCGGTAAACTATTCAACCCCCCTTCTAGTTTTCTACAGCTCTTATATCATGTCATAAGGTGAGGAATTCTCAAACTGCCTATGAAGTTCGGGAGTCATACTTCTAAGCATAAAACAAGCAACCTCAATATGAGCATCATAAATTATGTTCCATTCTACAAACGCTTGATGTGTGGAACCGGCAGCATGAGAAGGGGGAATAGGTTGTTCAATGACATATAGTTTCTTGTCAACTCTCAAGACAAGCTTAAGTGAACGAAACCAATCATTGAAATTTGATCCAGAAAGTTTTTCGCTTTCAAACATCGATCTAAAAGCCTAATGGTTTATGTTTTGAGTAGGTAATGTCATTTACAAAACATATAAAGTTCAAGATTTTAGTATTTCCGATAATACTCCTTGAAGAAAATTCACTACCCATGTTTAACCATTAACCACCATTGTTTAAAACTCATATACTTGCACTAGAACAAATTATAGGTTGTTTACGTTGTCATTATTAATGGATAGATCTTAATAAGTGAAAAAAAGTCTTAAAAGTTTCTAAATCACACAAGAAATGTTCACATCATGATTCATCCTCACATATTCCTTCAATCAATAAGGTTCTATATAGGTAATATATAAATTAAAATGTAAACATAAACTGTATTGAATCCTATCTAGTAGAATCAGGGGAACACTACTAAACCAACAATAAAAAGGCATTGATGATGCCTCTGTAACACCTGATAACTGTCATCAATGATCAAGAAATGCAATCAATCAACCGACTAAGCACAATGCCCAAAAGTCTAATGAACCAACTTATTCAAGTGGGGGTGGCACTAGACCCTTTGAAGCTCACGTCCCTTCTACAATGCCTTTGAAGTCTTTGCTGATGTTCCTTGAAATATTTACATGCAAGAGTTGTTTTGGGCTACTGTCACTAGACCATCACAAACACATCGTCCCCGGTTCCAAGCTTGAATGTTAAAAGCCCTTACAGTTAAAGAGACAACTTTCAGAGAATTCTCAAAATCTCCCTAAAAGAGATATGCTCAAAATCTACCCTAAACTCCCAGGCCAGAAATTAGAAGAATCTCCATTTGAAGAGGAGATCCTCTCTCATAAGAGATCTTGGACATACTAGTGACATAAAGGTCTTATCGATGTCAACATTAATCACATGCATCAACCATGGAGATCACTTGCTGCTATTATCAACAAATGTTTAAGTGGGAAAACTACTGGATTGGAAAGACTTCGCTTGTCACGTGCTCAATTCCTATGAGGCATGTATTATCCGAGAATTTTCGAATTTAGAATGACGATGTCAATCTTTGACTTTTAGGGTCTGGCTTGACTTATAAGAACGATCATCTAAATCACGTTTTCACGACTCGGACTCTAAAGCAATTTGACGTGGAATGACATTCCTGACAACTTTTTAGTTTTGCCCGAGACCTGGAAACGAGCCGAAAAGGGCTAAAACAGCACCGCAAATATTATTCGAACAATATACAACGCGGACACACAAAAATAATTAAATTTGTTTTTAGTTATCAGTATTTATTTAATAAAAATATTAAATAAATTATTCATCATTTTTAATTAAAAGCGTTTTTGAAAACGCGACTATTCGAGTTGAAATCCATTTTTATTTCGGACGAAGCGAAACCAGTTCATAAAAGGAATAACAGATATTTTATTTAATGTTATAAAATATTTCTGAAATATTATCAAATAAATACTCATTTTTATCGGAAAAATGATTTGAAAAACAATGGCGCAAGTTTCGAGATTTGAATCGTTCGTTAAGTCGCTCAAATGAGTCCCGAACCGTTTTTATAAAAACTATACCAAAAATGTTACACTTTTAACCCCTCAACTATTAAAACTTTTCATTTTAAATTGATATATATATAAAAATCTTATATCATTTTTCATTCCATCTCATTTTATACACATACATCTCTCTCACCTCTCATCTTCTCTCCCAAATCCGGCCACCCCTCCCCACCGCCGGCCACCACCTCCGGTCACCGGAAAAGTTTTCCGGTGACTTTTCCGACCAACACCAAATATGTTCCTCACTACCGGATCTATCCGATCCACCAACTCACTCTCTCCCACGCGCCATTTCCACCACCCCACTGCCACCGACGCCACCATCATCATACACCATCTCAATCTCCTCGTCGCTCTCTCCATAAGGGTGCGTTCGGTGCTGTCGTAAACCTAAAAAGGGTGCGTTGGGTTGTTATAAACAACACCCAAAGGAGTGCGTTTTGGTTTGTAAGATAACACCACGAGGGTGTTTATTTTCGGGGGTCATAAGCCCCAAGAAGGGTGCGTTTGGTTTTAACAAGCATATTGACTATGTCTACTTACTTTGGGAGGATTTCATGTTTCAAGTGGTAAATAAAGACCCAAATGAAACTAGACACCAAAAGAAGCCGGATTTAAACTCACATCTCACATGTAAGTGGCTCAGGTGATGGAGTTGACACACTGTTAAAGGTTCCTGGTGAGCAACCACAGAAGAAGTCTGGTACAGCTGAAGGAGCTGGTGATAAACCAGAGGTTCCTAATGTACCTAAATATAACTCAAATAGTGAGGAAGAGTCTTGGACTTTTAGTGATGGTGATGATGATGAGGATGTTAATGAAGAGTCAGACGCGCATGATGACAGTGATGAAAATGAATCAGATGATAAAGGTAATGATTTTGTTCACCTAAACTTGTCAACTTACACTCCAAATGATCATGACGAAGAAGAAAATGTGGAAGATGAAGAAAAAGCATAAGATGATGAAGATATGTCAGATCAGAGAGTACACACACCACCTGATTATCACCTCTCAGAGAAAAGTGAAAACCAAGAGGACTATGATGCGGAAGATGGAGAAGAATATAGTGATGAAGAGATGCTCTATGGAGATTTGAATCTCAGTCGGTAAAGGATAGATGCTGGGATGACTGAAGCTCATGCAACCAAAGACATGGAAGATGCTAATGTGAATCTAACTGCTGTCACTCCTATAGTCTAACAGCAAAGCTCATATGTGTTAGATTTTGTCTCCAAGTTCATCAATCCGTCTACGGATGAAGGTATTGACTCTGTTTTAAATTAAAACATCCAGTCTGGCGCTCTTGTAGACATACCAGTTACTGCTACAACTGAGACACCTCCTACTATGACAATAACTTATCAACCATCAACTCTCAGCATTCATTCCTTTTAAACACCAGTAACCATAACCTTAACAACTTTTCCAACAATAACCTTGCCAGAAATTCCAAACTTTGTATCCTTATTCGGTTTTGATCAGAGAGTAACCGCATTGGAATCTGAACTGTCTATGCTAAAAAAATCAAATCCATTTACTGAAGCCATTTCTTCTATTCCAGGTATTGTTGATAAATACCTTGCTACAAAGATGAAAGAAGCAGTTGATGTGGTTGTTCAGCTCAAGTCGGACAAGCTTAGAGAAGAGGCTCAAGCTGAGAATCAAGACTTTATCAAATCACTTGACTCCAACATGACCAAAATTATCAAGCAGCAGGTCAAAGTTCAAACCTCCAAGATCATGTTAAAACTTGAGAAATATGTTACCGACACTCTGGGAGCAGAAGTGTTGGTCCGTTCAACCAATCAACCTCAGACGTCTTACGCAGTAGCCTCTTCGCTCTTAGAACTTAAATTAAAGAAAAATCTCATGGATAAAATGGAAGAAAGTAAAGCAATTGACAGATCTGAAGTTCAAAAGAATCTTTACAATGCGTTGGTCGAAGCATATAACACTAACAAAGATATTATTTCAACATATGGTGATGTAGTCACAATTTCAAGAGGCCAGGGTGATGAAGATAAAGATGAAGAACCCTTCGCTGGATCAAACCGAGGGACAAAGAGAAGAAGATCATACAAGGAAACAAAGTCAACCAATGAACCAACTCATAAGGAGAGCAGGACAACAAGTTATTCTAGAGGTGCGTCCAAATCTCAACTAACTGACTTGGATGATTCTACACATCAAGAATTCAACACTGGAGACGAAGATGTAATTCCTACAACAGAGGCACAAGATGAACGTCAGTGGCATCCTTCAAGCTCTCCAACTCCTGATCATGAATGGCACCTCACAAAGACTGTCTCTAACCTACCTCCTCAACCATGGATTACTCACTTGGCACAAGCTGCCGGCTTACAATCTTTATTTGATAAACTTATGGCTACTCACATTGACTTCTCTGCCTTTATGATGAACCGGCTCAAGATTGACTATTTGACTCAAGAGTTATTGACCGGGCCTACCTATGATCTCATGAAAGGTTCATGCAAGAGTGTAACAGAATTGGAATATCACTTGGAAGAAGTTTTCAAAGCTACCAATGATCAATTAGAAGGGAATAATCCTGAAGGAATGCCATATCCCCATGATCTCATCAAGCCCCTACCTCTCATTCCGAATGCACGAGGTCGTCTTGTTATCCCTTTCGATCATTTCATCAACAATGATCTTGAATATCTGAAAGGAGAAAGCTTAAGTCACAAGTACACCACTTCCATTACAAAGACAATGGCTGTTGATTATGGTCAAATTAAATGGATTAAAGACAGGATCCCTAGAAGTATGTGGAGCACTGACCTATTGTCTACGATAAACACGCCTATTGGGGAACATATCAATGGGGTCCAAAACGTCAGAGATTCTATGGATATGCTACCAGCATGGAAACTTCAAAGGATGTATACTCAAAGCACAGGATCATTACAGTCATCAGTCTCAAGATCATAAAGTTCTATGGTTACAGTCATTTAGAAGAGATAACTGTTCGACGACAGGACGACAAGCTATACAAGCTTCGAGAATGCGACTTCAAGAGACTTCGACGCCAAGACATTAAAGACAAGTTACCACTTCTTGTTCAAGGCAAGCTGACCAACCTTAGTCTGGATCAACGATATGCATTGAATGTGGCCTTGAGAATGTACATACATCGTATTGTCATTCAAGAACGCGTAGAAGATTTACAATTGCCAGTCAAAAGCTACCAAAAGAAGATCAACCTCTCAAGACCAGACTCTAAACGTTTAGATCTTAGAAAAATGACTCCCTACACTGCCTACCCTAATATCCAAGGCATTATCTATCAGGACGACATGAACAGAAATCGTCTGATGCGCACTGATGAACTTTACAAGTTTAGTGACGCCACACTAAATCATGTTCGTACTGCCCTCAACGATATTGCTACCGGGATTCAGATAGAGTACTTGCCGAAGAGACTATAGACTAATCAAGACAAGAGAAGAGCTCGAGTGATGATCAATGCCATTGACAGAAAGCTCAAAGATAGAAGGCTGATGAGAAGTTTAGAAAAGTTTGTTGGAGGAAGACCATACGGGGAAGACCTTCAGCTACTTCAAAGGACCATATGATTCATCATATGGTGTCCTTGTCATTAAAAGGTCCATCCTCATACATAATAATTTTGTGAATTTGTATATATGTAGTGTAGACTTTATGGTGATAAAAAGGAGTGCTCGAGTACAAAATTTTTAAGAATTTCATAGTAAATTCAAAAAAATTCAAATTTTTGTACTCGGCACTCTCTTAGATACCCTCAAATATTGAGGGGGAGCATTAAAATGTTTTTTTTAGTTAGTGTGTAACATTTTGTCTCCGAAAGTTTAATCAATTGATATCCAAAATATCAAGGGATTAACATTTTGGATAAGGGGAGAAAATGTGATTAAACTGAATCTAATTTGTATTGATATGTGATCAGATAAAAAGGACTCAATGCACTCTACACTTAGCATGTACTATGATTACGGTGCACATGTTAAGGGGGGGCTTTTAGATTTGATGAAAAACTATCAAAGTGTAAATCTTTTGATATGTATATCAAACACTTTGATTGAAATTTTCAATGATTTTGGTTTTGACTGAGATGGAATACCCAAAAGACCGACCATGTACTTAAATTTTTGGAGTTATAAGGTGGTTAGGCATATGTATTTAAATCCCATGATCCAACCAAAACCGGAGGGATCTACCCAGGGATATCCACTAGTTAGTATAGCAGTCCTTAGGTATGATACAAAAGGAGAAAAAGTGAGAATCAGGAAAAGTGTTGACTGAGATGGAGCTATCACTGGAATAAACCCAACAAGGTGTTAGTTATGAAGTATCGGTAAGCATTGAAAGGTTTGAAGAATGAAAAAGAAATGTAAGGATAAAAGGTGTAAAGAAAGAAGCCCTTCATACACTTAGGTAGGAACCGGGTCAATACATAATCTGTCGAAAACACTAAGTTGTTTTCTAAGATTGAAGATAGTCATGGACCCAGTGACGCTATGCACAACCCTCCCTAGCCACTCAAGGTCTCTTAACAGACTCTTGTTTCGAAATCGATAATCATCAGAATTTCGTTAAAAAGGTTTGAAGCACATAGTGTTCTTGCCATCGCAAAATCTTAAGGCCTCATTGGAGCTACCATATTCATTTTAAGTTATTTAGTTGCTATTGCAAATCCTTGACTTCACGAAACTGTCTTGTGGAGCTACAGACTGAGAGAATATCCGTCACCATTTTTTTGTTAAAACATAGTATGCAGTATGGTGCTACTGTTGGGTCCGGGAGCGGTCGACTGATACAACTTTATCCAAGGTTATGCAACTCCCCTTAAACGAGATAAACACCTATCGACGAGAGAGATAGTTGATATTCATTTCGGGCCACTAGTAGGAAGACGTAGGTCGCGGTACATCCTAGTACTGCCAAGAACTGGCAGTTGAGCGTGCTTGAGTGAGAGTAGCACTGGTTTGGGTGACCTGCGGGAAGTCCCAAGCAAGGGACACAAAAGCAAAGCGGTGAGCATGCGGGCAAAGCAGACAATATTGTGGTCTGAGTAAGCGGGATATTCGAGGGAGAGAGTTACCAGTGGTGTTAATATCATCATAAACTTGTGACGATATTTTTCTAAAATATCTACCTTGATGGATTATATATCTGGTCAAAGCTTAGCCAAACTTTTGGTATGTTGAGAAGTGTCGAAACACCTAATCTTGCTGAAGAAAGTTATCATCGTCTTGCTTAGAAACGTTTATCTGATTTAACCTTTTTCGGATCAACACAATCGGATAACCGAATTTAATCTCGGGACGAGATTTCTTTAAGGGTAGGTACTGTAAACCATCGAGAATTTTCGAATTTAGAATGCCAATGTCAATCTTGACCTTTTTGGGGTCTGGCTTTGACTTTAAGAACGATCATCTAATCACGTTTTCACAACTCGGACTCTAAAGCAATTGATGTAAAACGACATTCCTGACAACTTTTCAGTTTTGCCCGAGACTTGGGAAACGAGCCGAAACGGCTAAAAACAGGCACGCAAACATTATATCGAACAATATACAACGCGGACACACAAAAACAATTAAATTTGTTTTTAGTTATCAGTATTTATTTAATAAAAATATTAAATAAATTATTCATCATTTTTAATTAAAAGCGTTTTTGAAAACGCGACTATTCGAGTTGAAATCCATTTTTATTTCGGACGAAGCGAACCAGATCATAAAAGGAATACAGATATTTTATTTAGATGTTATAAACATTTTGAAATATTATCAAATAAATACTCATTTTTATCAGAAAAATGATTTGAAAAACAATGGCGCAAGTTTCGAGATTTGAATCATCCGTTAAGTCGCTCAAATGAGTCCCGAACCGTTTTTATAAAAACTATACCAAAAATGTTACACTTTAACCCCTTAACTATTATAACTTGTCACTTAGTTTTTATATATATATATATATATTTATACACTTATTTCATTTCCATCTTTTATACAACACACACACTTTATACACACTCTCCCTCTCCACCCTTCTTCTCCGGCGAGCTCCCCCGCCGCCGGCCACCACTCGCCGCCGCCGGAAAACTTTTCCGGCGGACATATCCGGCGAACACCAAAAACACTCCCCACCTCCGGATCTACCCGATCCCCTACACCACTCTCCTCCACGCGCCACCTCTGCCACCCCACTGTCACCACCTCCATCTCCTCGCCACCGCCACCTTCATAGCACCAAGGGTGCGTTTGCTTCACGTATAACAGCCACGGAAGGGCTTTAGTGTTTATTTGTTGGTTTAAACAGGCCCCCCCCAAAAAAAAGGATGCGTTGGGTTGTTAAAAACACCACCACCAAACGGGTGCGCTTGGTTTTGTTATAGAAACGAAGGGGTGTTTGTTTTATGGGTTAAAGCAAAAAGGTGCGTCGGGGTTGGGTTACCGGGTTTGGTTCGTGTATAAAACAACCACCGAAGGGTTGTTTGGTTGGTTCGGGTTGGGTTTGACAGCGGGGACAGCCGGGGTGTCGGGTTTGTTTGGGTTGGGAGTATAAACCACAAGGGTGCATCGGGTTGTGGGTTCACAGCCGTAGGGTGCGTTTGGCTGTGACCACCACGCGACAAGGGTGCGTTTGGTTTGGTTTATAACAGCCAAGGGGTGGGTTCGGGTTGAGTTCAACACCTCGAGGGTGCGTTTGGCTTGTCTTATAACACCAAGGGGTGTTTGTTTGTTGGTTTGGGTCGGGTTGGCAGCCGGGACAGCCGGGGGGGGGAGGGGTTGTCGGGTTGGGTTGCAACAAAAGAAGCCGGACAGCCGGGTTGGCTGTTGGGACAGCCGGGAAAATAGGGTTGGTTTGGGTTATAACACAAAAAGGGTGTGTTTGGTTTAGACAAGAAACGACAAGGGTGGTTTGGCTGTCAAAATAGCCTAGGGGGCGTTTTGGTAAACAGCCAGCACTCGGGTGGTTGGATGTCATCAGCCGGGGTGCGTCGCGTTTGAGTGTGTTGTCACCGAAATAAAGTGAGTTTAGTTAACGCGAAAATATATAAATTGTTTCATTTAATCGATTTATATAAGATGTGATGAAAAATATTATAATTTGCGCGGTCTAGTTAAAATATGAAATAAATATTAAAACGGGACTTATATTAATGTATAAGAGTATTTAGAAAAACACATTGATGCTTTAGCGAGAATGGACTAAAATGGAACTTTAGTGCCTTTATATAAGGTAAATTTAAAACAGAAATAGAATGTGGGATTCGGATTCGGACTTTGATAAGTTGACTTTGGTTTACAAAAGATAACAAATTATATTTTACGGACTTTCGACATAAAACGAGACTTAACTCCCAAACTAACGAAGAAACTGGATCTAAATCGGACTCAACACTTTCCTCAGATCCCAATAAGTTATTTTAATATATATTAAACCTGACAGATTATTAATTAAACGATTTGAGCACTTTCGAGCCCGTTTCAGCTTTCCGGCGAAACACGAAAGTTGTTCGTAATGGCGTTTTACTTTACCGCGAGGATTGTCTGCTTTAAAAGTTGAGATATAGCGGGTCAAAATAAAAGGTCGGTTATATTTATTTAAATTAATAGTTTTTTAAGATCATTATTCGGTTCTAAAGACGGAAGGTCTAAAAATAGTAACTTTCTTTAAATATTAGAGATAAGTTATATTGGACAGAAAATAGTATATATACATAAAATATACTAAGGGTTAAGGTTTAAAGACGCGCAAGTGGATTTCTCATCACATGTATATATGACACTACATTCTAAAAAATATGTATGATTTAGTTGGTTAACGATGTACGCATCGTTGGTCGTATTTATTAGGGTTTATAATCGAACGACATAATTATAGGTCGTGGTCGAGATCGTTGCAGATTCAGTGTGATTTAATTGGATTAATTGATCGTGGTCTTTAATCAATGTGGTTTCATTAGCTGCTTTCAATATTTTTTGAATGTTTTTTATAACCGCGAGGGGGATACATGCTTGTCTACAAATCCTTATACTACGCGGTTTATCTTCTACAATGGTGGTGTTTAAGGGATTTTGATCAAGGTGAGTTTTAGCCATGTTTTACTCGTTTTACATTATATTTTTGGTGGTGAGAACATGTTCTTTGCTACATGCATTTAACATGATTGAATTTACAAATTGGTTTACATACTTATTTGCATAGCTCGCTATGGGATACATTATTTGACTTCATTTTTGGTCACAAATGCATACTTTACATTTGAAATGATTTCGGATTAGCTTAGGCTGATTGAACTGATAACAATAAAATTACTGCCCGGGTGTTCTTGGTGGGGACACCGGTAACGGGAGTACATATTTTTACATTACTGCCTGGGTGTTCTTGGAGGGGACACCGGTAACGGGAGTATATACGCATTATTTGTATCACTGCCCCAATTGGGTACATACAAGTCTACGTCACAGCTTCATAAACTGTAAATCACTTGGAGGGCGAGCGCGAATGTTATGAAATAGATCTATTTAGGTGTGAATCCCTGTTCGGGTGATTAGCTATCACTGGGCAAACGAACGTTATAGCATGTTGTCCACGCGAATGTTATAAAATAGATCTATTCGGGATTGACAATCCCTGTTCGGGTGATTAGCTATCACTGGGCAAACGAACGTTATAACATGTCGGATTACGATTGGTTGGGTCTACAGGGCCAACAATACATATACATGAATACTTGCGCGTTGTCTTGAATAAAGTGGCAATACATACTTTGAACAAAGGTGGTTCAACTATACATACGTTTTGGTGACTATTTGGGGATTTAAATGGTCATGCATGCTTTACAATTCTTGATTTCTAAAAATCATACATACATTTTGGAAGGACATTTAAGGATTTAAATGGTCATACACACTTTACAGAACCTTGGTTCAACATTTATACTTAAACAAATCTATGAACTCACCAACTTTATGTTGACCTTTTTAAGCATGTTTTTCTCAGGTGAATTAGATGCTTGGCTTACTTGATGTGCATTGGAGTCTAAAATGACAAGATTTCATTCATGGATTACTACTTATATACAAATGATCAAATCTCGTTGTATCGCTTTCAAGCTTTTCATTGTGATGCAAATTATGGGACAAATGTTATATCAATTTCAAGGAAATCAACGAGATTACTTTTCAAACGACACATTTAGAGGTCGTTCTCTTGTATCTAGCGTTGTGTATTATGAAGTAACGCCCACGGACGCACTTCTGCTGCGACACGTTTTTGGGGGTGTTACAACGGACAATATAACTTTCCTTGGATGATCATTCTATTTTATCATCCTAAACACTTGCTTGCATGCACCTTGATACACTATAGTTACTTATAATATGATTGATTATCTCTAATTAATATACCTATATGTGATTCTTTAATAGAATTTAGGATAGTTAATTTTGTGAATTTTATTATTAGATATTAGATGATTCATGGTGAAATAGGATTGACTGCAAAAGGGTGTCTTTAGAAAACTTTTTCTATACATGTTTTACAAAAATTTGAAAAACTAGAAAAATTTTGCTCCTCCAGAAAACGACCCCATAAATACTGGGTGGCCCCCAATATATCTGGAACCGCCATATAATTATGGGACCACCATCAGAGTCACTGTAATTTTACTGTGACTACCTCATTTTTTGTGCAGTTGACTATCCTCTCCACTAGATACAACTATACTTTCTGCAATTTGCTAAACCACTTTTGGAATCTGTTTTCTTAATCCTCATGCTTTTCCTATTCAATCCTATGCTTCCTAATTAAATAAGTCATCCTTCCCACTCTTCTTATCATCTTCATCTTCTTCAAACTCTCCTACCATGGA